>CM064490.1:14114873-14201985 GCA_032716605.1 Paralithodes platypus
GCTCGACTATCGCTCGCCAGGAAGAAATCGACACCTGGATGGTGATAAAAGTCTTAAAACAGTTGGCTGAATGGGGCCGAATGGATACAAGCCAGAGAAAGAGAGAAAAGGAGAGAAAGAGAAAAAAACAGTAGGTGACTCCTCTTAAGCAGTTTATTAAGAATCTATTTGAGTTAAAAGGTGTCTTATGATAATTTGTATCCCGTTGGTGTCTAAAACCTCTCTGAAATGCACATCATCGTTTACTGAGAGCCTCCCAATCAAATTAATGACAGCATGTGGTCCTCCCGGGATTCGAACCTGGGATACCACATACAGATATCAAACACACTAACCATTACACCACCAAGACAGTTAAAGGTTAAGTACATGACTACGATGAATATCCATTTATTGAATACTGGATATCAATCTAATCATACACCCAGACCCAACTGCACACTAAATAGCCTAATGTCTATGTGAACAGGCGATCCTTAAACAATTACCTACCGGGCGATCCTTAAACAATTACCTACCGGGCGATCCTTAAACAATTACCTACCGGGCGATCCTTAAACAATTACCCATAGGAATTTCCCATGTATTTCATTATATAGTAGTAGTGATGATGGTGATAGTAGTAGTGTTTATTTGGTAATATTAATTATCTTATTATGAAATACATGGGAAATCCCTATGGGTAATTGACCACTTGCGAGTTTCGTTCTATAAGGAAGTTGGAGCTGTAGACATCGATATTGAGGAGATTTACTAGCTAATATACGGCTGTACTACATTTATAAATACATAAAACCCAATTCAACATACGCTTTAGCCATCAGAAACCTACATAATTATTGCATTTCTATTTACTATCGATGTCTACAGGTCCAACTTCCTTATAGCCTGAAACTCGCAAGTGGTCAATTGTTTCAGGTTCGCTCTGTATATAAAGCTAAAAGATTATGTACTTATCAGGTGGTGACGCACACAACCTTCTCTGCCATGAAGAAACGCGGGGACCCCATCAAGGAAGATGGGGTCTACAACCCGGAAGAGGCCAACGAGTCCGTTTACTTCAGGAAAGGTACGCTGTGTTGTTTCAGGTATTACTTTATGTCTGCTGTGTGTGTGTGTGTGTGTGTGTGTGTGTGTGTGTGTGTGTGTGTCAAATAGAAACAGCCTCACTCCAATACAGCTACCACTAGAACGTTAAGGTAGCCCACCTTTCTTTTTTTCTCTTTCTCTCCCTCTGGCTTGTATCTATTCGGCCCCATTCAGCCTACTGTTTTAAGATGTTTACCCCCATCTAGGTGTCGATATTTTCCTGGCGAGCAGGAGCGAGCCAGCATATAATAATATATTTTTGTTTTGACAGCAAACTAAATTTGTACATTTTTCGATAGAATAATGTCTCCGGCGAAGCCGGATTTCTCCATACAATGCTGGCTCGCTTTCGCTCGCCAGGAAGAAATTGACACCTGGATGGGTATGAACGTCTTAAAACAGTTGGCTGAATGGGGCCAAATGGATACAAGCCAGGGAAAGAGAGAAAAGGAGAGAAAGATAAAACAAAGCTGGTGACCCCCCTTAACTGTCTCCTAACCTAATCTTATTTGATTTAGCCTGTAACATGAAATGAACCTCACACTCATAGCTGGTATATAGCTGTCACAAGTACATGTAGAAGTGGACCAGTTATCCTTGAATTTCAGCTTATAAACACCTCTTGCTAGGACAGACCCTCTCACAATTGACTCATGGAACAGACTGATTTTAGTACGGGAGGGCAGCTTAGAAGCTTGTGGAAGCGTCTGACAACAGCCGGTAATAACAAAATGTTTGGATACGTCGCCCGCAGTGAAGGTGTTAAGATTTTGGCCATTTGGGTTGTGGCCGTTTAGGAGTGGTGCCTCTTTTACCTTCTACCATGTCTGTTCCCTTTACCTAGTCAAAATTCGAACCCAAACCCTAAGAATTACGAACATGGCTTCAGCACCACTATAACATTGCATGATCAGCCCTTTCTCTACCGAAAAATGTACAAATTGCTCTCGAACGGATATCTTGAGGATGCTTCTTTTAAGCTTGATGGAAGCCTATGGAGGAAACTATAATAAAATAATACATATACAGTATAATTAAATAAACAAATAAATATCACCTACCCCCTTAATGTAATGCCTGGTGTTAGATTATTTAGTCTCCCGTAAACCTCTGGCCCTAGCTGGTGATTGAACCCGGGTCTCTGGTGCATCAGTCTTGCCTGCCCTCTATCAACTGAACCTCGCTCAGACATACAAAAGGGGAGTTAAGCCCGTTGCACATAGTTGTCCCGACAAACCCGACGAACGAAATTTCATTATCGTTTAACCCGTACTGTACCGTAGGATACAGTAATAAAAGTCTCCCCCCTCCAGTCCCAAGCAATGTGGCCAAAATGGCAAGATAGAACAACCTTCCACCTCAAGAGATGAAGGAAGACTGGCTCTCTCAGCCTTCAGAAGGTTGGATATAAGCTGATAAGTGTTGCCATATTGAGAGCAGTGCTCAAACGATCATGGTACCAGGCACAACCTGATACAGGCAGTTACAAGGAAAGTACATTACTGACGGCTCCCAGCCGTCGCTGGGACGCTGGGACTGGGGAGTGACTTATCTACTGATGGCTGGTAGCCATCGCTGGGATTGGATGGGTTAAGGGGGGGTCACCGGATTTTTTAATTTTTCTCTCCTTTTCTCTCTTTCTCTGGCTGGTATCCATTCGGCCCCATTCAGCCAACTGTTTTAAGACGTTTATCCCCATTCAGGTGTCGATTTGTTCCTGGCGAGCGATAGCGAGCCAGCATTGTATGGAGAAATCCGGCTTTGCCGGAGAAATTTTTCTATCGAAAAATATACAAATTTATCTTCCTGTCAAAAACAAAAAATATATATATGCTGGCTCGCTACCACTCGCCAAGAAAATATTGACACCTGGATGGGGGTTAACGTCTTAAAACAGTAGGCTGAATGGGGCCGAATGGATACAAGCCGAAGCGGGAAGGAGAGAAAGAGAAAAAAAACGAGTTGGGTCCCTTAAATTTATGAGAGACAGGCGGACGACAATGGCGTGGGGCGACAGTCATCTGTATGTAAAACGACTGCGTACCATACGTACCATAAGACCCCCTCCAACGACTGCATACCATACGTACCGTAAGACCCCCTCCAGCGGGCCGAAACACATGTCAGCAAGACGAAAGACGAAGACAGAACATAAATTACAACAGACCACGAAACGACAGACAGAAACAACCTCATACGATTGATTCTCGAATGCATTACGACAGGGATTCTGTATGTGTTCGTGTGTGTTTGGGTGTGTGGGTGGGTAAGTGTATGTATGTTGGTGCATGTGTTTGTGTGTGTATGTGTCAATGTGTTGGTATGTGTAGGTGTCTGTGTGTTTGTGTGTGTGAGTGTCAGGGAGTGCCTGTCTGTGTATATGTTTGGCCTATTGTCTGCAGTCCTTCCAACGTTAACTCTAGCTCTATGGTACAGTGATTTTCAGGCATTACAGTTAATAAGAATTCAATCGTGACCCGAATGCAACCGAATAATGTAATATCAAAGTAATCTATATATCTGTTCTTCCCCGATGAGGTGGGCGACTGGGTAAACTACTTCTCACCCGAGCCCGACTATAGCAACATGCAACTAATCTATATACCTGTTCTGCCCAGGTGAGAAATGCAACAGACTACAATATTATGCAACTAATCTCTTTGTTCTTCCCAGGTGAGGTTGGCGACTGGGTAAACTACTTCTCACCAGAGCTACTAAGTAAGGTGGACCACTGGATCGCCAAGGAAGCTACTAAATCTGGCATCACCTTCCCCACACACACATCCACCGAGGACCAACCCTCTAAAAAATCTCTACCCAAAGAATCCCCCTCTAAAGAAAGTTTGTCCCCGAAGCCTACAGTCAACGGGACCCATTCATCGCTGTAAAATAATAAATTACAATCAACGGGACCCAATCATCGCTGTAAAATGATCAAGCACAATCAATGGGACCCAATCATTGCCGTAAAATGATCAAGTATAATCAACGAGACCCAATCATCGCTGTAAAATGATCAAGTACAATCAACGGGACCCAATCATTGCTGTAAAATGATCAAGTACAATCAACGGGACCCAATCATTGCTGTAAAATGATGAAATACAATCAACGGGACCCAATCATTGCTGTAAAATAATCAATTACAATCAACGGGACCCAATCATTGCCGTAAAATGATCAAGTACAATCAACGGGACCCAATCATTGCTGTAAAATGATCAAGTACAATCAACGGGACCCAATCATCGCTGTAAAATGATCAAGTACAATCAACGGGACCCAATCATTGCTGTAAAATGATCAAGTACAATCAACGGGACCCAATCATTGCTGTAAAATGATCAAGTACAATCAACGGGACCCAATCATTGCTGTAAAATGATGAAATACAATCAACGGGACCCAATCATTGCTGTAAAATAATCAATTACAATCAACGGGACCCAATCATTGCCGTAAAATGATCAAGTACAATCAACGGGACCCAATCATCGCTGTAAAATGATCAAGTACAATCAACGGGACCCAATCATCGCTGTAAAATGATAAAATACAATCAACGGGACCCAATCATCGCTGTAAAATGATCAAGTACAATCAACGGGACCCAATCATCGCTGTAAAATGATCAACTTTCACAATAATCAATGCAAGACTAAATTCGTCAAATGTTGTGTCCATTCACATAGCCCCTCTCTCAACAGTATCCCTTGAATTAGTCGGACATAATAGGGGTGGAAATGTGTTGAAAGGAGGGTGCCCCTACTCTCTGTAAGGGAGGAGGTATACACTGAGAAAACTCTTAAGGGGAGATATGTCGCTTTTCTAGACCCCCTTCTCCCTCATGCATAGCCCAATTGGTTATGATATTTTAAGATGTTAGCCCCATTAGTCTGGCGATTTTAAGAACTTTCGCCCCATTTCTGTCAATTTTAAAACCTTTCGTGCCATTTAGATGTCAATGTTTTCCTGGCGAGCGTTAGCGAGCCTGTAATTTTTTTAGGATCCGGCCTTTGGCCAGGACATTTTTCTACTGAAAAATGTACAAAGTTATCTTGAAAAAGGGTCTAGGGGGTGTAATTTTAAGCTTGGTGGAGGTCTAGGGAACAACTAAAAACCTCCCCTTAAAGCAAGAATCTGTATGGGGGTAAAGAACCCACAGATACGATTGACCACAACTAACATCTGGGAAGATTGTGGTGGCATATCGACGGCACAAGCAATGTTATCACGTGCCATTGTCTTCTATGTTGTCAGATGTATGGAGTAGGATGTGGAAATGTCTTTGAAAAGTTGATAGAATGAATATAAACACCATATAAACACCATATGAGGAGGAACACATTATTGACAACATTATAAACACCATATGAGGAGGAGCACATTATTGACAACATTATAAACACCATATGAGGAGGAGCACATTATTGACAACATTATAAACACCATATGAGGAGGAGCACATTATTGACAACATTTCGCAGCTCCAGTAACCTGAAGAAGCTATCTACGAAATGTTGTCAATAAAGTGCTCCTCCTCATATGTTGTCAATAAAGTGCTCCTCCTCATATGTTGTCAATAAAGTGCTCCTCCTCATATGTTGTCAATAAAGTGCTCCTCCTCATATGTTGTCAATAAAGTGCTCCTCCTCATATGTTGTCAATAAAGTGCTCCTCCTCATATGGTGTCAATAAAGTGCTCCTCCTCATATGTTGTCAATAAAGTGCTCCTCCTCATATGGTGTCAATAAAGTGCTCCTCCTCATATGTTGTCAATAAAGTGCTCCTCCTCATATGTTGTCAATAAAGTGCTCCTCCTCATATGTTGTCAATAAAGTGCTCCTCCTCATATGTTGTCAATAAAGTGCTCCTCCTCATATGTTGTCAATAAAGTGCTCCTCCTCATATGTTGTCAATAAAGTGCTCCTCCTCATATGTTGTCAATAAAGTGCTCCTCCTCATATGTTGTCAATAAAGTGCTCCTCCTCATATGTTGTCAATAAAGTGCTCCTCCTCATATGTTGTCAATAAAGTGCTCCTCCTCATATGTTGTCAATAAAGTGCTCCTCCTCATATGTTGTCAATAAAGTGCTCCTCCTCATATGTTGTCAATAAAGTGCTCCTCCTCATATGTTGTCAATAAAGTGCTCCTCCTCATATGTTGTCAATAAAGTGCTCCTCCTCATATGTTGTCAATAAAGTGCTCCTCCTCATATGTTGTCAATAAAGTGCTCCTCCTCATATGTTGTCAATAAAGTGCTCCTCCTCATATGGTGTCAATAAAGTGCTCCTCCTCATATGGGGTTTATATTTAAAAAGCAGGAAGAATAATTTATTTTCCGTAGTTGATAAGTTCATGCTCCAGTAATTGACTTTACTTTCAAAATGTCTATATATAAACAGATTCAGTTCACATATTCTATTAAGGGGCTAGTGGCTGTTTTTTTGGTCTGTTAATTCATTTATAAATCTATTTTTTAGTTTCCTCGCTAGACCTCCCTCAAACATAGACAAACACACCTTAGGTACCCCCTCAAGATAAATTGGTACATTTTCCGGTAGAAAAAATTCCGGCCAAAGGCCGGTTCCTCCTATTATTACAGGCTCGCTATCGCTCGCCAGAATTTTTTTTGACACCTAAATGGCACGATAGGTCTTAAAATTGACAATGAAAGGGAGCCAAAGATGTTATAATCGCCAAACTAAAGGCTGAACGTCTTAAAAATCTCAAAACTAGGGGGGCTAAACATGAGGGAAAAGAAGGTCCAGAAAAATGGCCTATCTCCCCTTAAAATATATTATATAGAATATAGTTAGAGATAGGCCTGTACAACAAGTCGCTTTTAAAATTAGGGCATGAAGTAGTCATTGGTCAAAGAGCTATTTACTTATAATGCAATGTTATTTAATAAATTATATATGCATAAAGGGTTTTCATACTTATCCACCTGTTGTATGTCAAAATTATCTATTCACAATAATTTATCGTAAAAATTAACCCGGGAAATACGTTAAACATGTTTTTGAAAGATCCGCCAGTGCAGGGCCTTTAACTCAATTATTGTGTGGGGGCTGTTATATCGTTGTAGCGCCTGGCGGGTATATTTGCCGAAAATTAGCTTTATTCCATGCTCTTTTTCATGCATAAGCAGGAACCAGAGGGTAATACAATTATATCCATGAAAGTGCAGAGATAGAGCTTTTCAATGTGACCTGAATCATCCTTGTATGACATTGGGTTGTCTTGCAACGATCGTGCATCCGAATAGGAAAATCGACGAAAATGAGGTATTTTGGCGGTTATTTCCGTGTAGGAGAGGTGTAGAAGGTGAGAGAGGTATTAGGTAGACCCCAGTACTGGCCATGGAGCTGTGGCGAGCGGACCAAAGCCGCCTGTCGTCCCTGCAGCGCCCGGTCTCTCTCTCATCGCTCACAATGGCCTCAAAATGGCGCCAGTCATATGACAGGCACCGCAGGAGTGGCCAATGTTCTCTCTCCCGTCATTAGACGGTCGCCGCGAGTTGAGGGTTAAAGGTCAATTTGGACAAAATTAGTTATATTTACCATATAAAGAAATGTTACCGCTTCATATGCGCTTTATTTACTTGTATAATGAACATGTGAACATTGAAGAACCAGAAAATAGGTGTAAAAACCAAATATCCAGTGAAAAAACTTATTTTTGCGACTGGAGGATGAAAAGTGCATACGAAGCAGAGCGACATAGGTCTGATCTCTCTGGAGGCTTGAGCCACACTGACGGCTCCAGTGTATGTCTCGTGCATGTAGGAGGGAGGAGGGAGGTAATAATAATAATAATAATAATAATAATAATAATAATAATAATAATAATAATAATAATAATAATAATAATATTTATTCAGTTAGGATTTTACGATGTTGGTACCACATAATATGTTATAAATATGACATGTACCAGCTTTGCATAATTCCAACTAAGGATAGCCCAATAAGGCCGTTAGGCGTATTTCCATTGGGGTCCTTGTGGGATTAGGCTAGCTCGGGAAAAAGGAGAGGATAAAAAAAAAAGTAGATACTTTAGAGAAAGTATTTCTAGGGGGTTATATTAAGATACCTTACATTCTATAATTGGACTGGTCAAAATATTTCGGTAATCATTTCAGTTTGTTTTGCCTATCTCTTATGTCGTATTTAGTAGTAGACATTTTAAGCTTGGTGCTCCCTTCTCGCAGCTGTCCGATTCAGGTGCTCCTTCAAGCTACGTCTGAAGGAATACAGTGTTCTCTTTTCACGGACTGACTGGGGTAGGTTGTTCCAGTCTTTGATGGCAGTGAAGAAGAATGTTAGCTTACCCTGTCCTTGGATTCTCGGGACCGTACAATTATACATCCTATTCCTTGTATTGTGTCCAATCCTCTCATTTGCTTTAACAAAATTACTCTTTAAATACTCTGGAGCCCTATCATAAAATATCTTGAAGGCATTTATGAGTCTGATTTGTTTGGCCCTGTCAGAGACATTGAGCATACCAAGTGACTGAAGTTGTTCCTGGCCAATATGCGATCTGGGTCCTAGGTTCAGCATGAACCTAACCATTTTAGTTTGAGTGACCTGAAGTATGTGCTTTGCTGATTTAGATGATGCAGAGTACCAGGATGACACAGAATAGTCAAAATGACATTGAACAAACGCTTGGCATAGGGTCTTTTTGGTCGCCGCTGGAAAGCATCCCACCTGTCTATACAGGTATTTAATACGTGCTCTACATTTACTCAGGATCGATTCCAAGATTGTTTCACCTGACAGAGTCAAGTCCAGTTTTAGTCCGAGATATTTCACTTGTGACACTGTTGTTATGGGAATATCATTACAGTTGACCGAGAAGCCCTCAATGTCTTTCAATTTGCGTTTTGTTTCACATAAGATGGCTTCTGTCTTGCCCAGGTGAAGAGATAGTCTATTGTCCACTAGCCAATCACTACACGATTCTAGTTCTTTGGAAAGTAAGGCGGCAATACTTATTGGGTCTTTTCCTGAAACCAGAAGCACACTGTCGTCAGCATAAAGTAATAATTTACACCATACGCTCAGTTCCATATCGTTCACATAACAGAGAAAGAGTAAGGGACCAAGGATGCTTCCCTGCAGGACCCCACAGTTAATTGGCATAGGATCAGAAAGATTACCCTCAATTTTGACTCTTTGTGTTTTACCACTAAGATAAGATTTAAACCAGTTCACTGACCCAATACCCATTGCTTGTAGTTTATTACATAGGATATTATGGTCTACTGTATCAAACGCTTTTTGTAGGTCAAGAAGAACCATACCGGTGTAGTTACCTTTAGACATTTCATTACGAATGTGATCTGTTAAATGGGTGAGACAGGAGTCTGTCGAGTACATGCCTCTGAAACCTGATTGAAACTTATAGAATAGATAATTTTCTTTGAGGTAGTGTTCAATTTGGGTGTATACAGCTCTTTCAAGGATTTTTGATACAATACATAATATGCTAACTGGTCTGTAGTTACTAACATCTAATTTATTTCCTTTCTTGAATAGAGGGGTTACAATAGCTTCCTTCAGTTCAGCAGGTACAGTGTTGGTGTTAATTGACAGGTTGATGATGTGGGTTAGGGGACCTGCTATACCAATGGATCCATCTCGTAGAAATTTGGCAGGAATTTTGTCTGGTCCTGTGCTTTTATGTACATTTAGGTTAGAGAGCTCCTCAAATGTGTATTTTGGTGTAACATTTTGCAATCCAAAAGAGTTCGGGTGTATGCCTTTATCCCTGTAGAAATTTTGAAAGGTGGCAGTTGTTGTGGTGTATTTGTTGAGAGGTTGTGGTAGGTTCTGTGTTAGTGTGTTTGCTATGGAGGTGAAGAAGGAGTTGAAGTAGGTTGAAATTTGTCGTTTATCATGGCAAACCTGATCATTAATTTTGAGAGCAATATTAGTGCTAGATGAATCCCTTGCCTTGTTGCTGTAGCCCGTTGTTTTTAAGTGCCTCCATAGTTTTTTGGGGTTACTCTGATATTCCTCTGCCTTATTGTGGAAATAATTTGATTTCGCTGATTTAATTTTCCTACTTAGTTTATTCCTAGCCCTGTTGAACTCATGTTTCAGTCCTTGATCCTGTCTATTTTTCACTAGCCTTTTTAACAGATTGTCTCTATGTTCCAGATGATGTAGTATGTCATTGTTGATCCATGGGTCTGACCTTGCTTTAATTCGTATGTCTTAAAGGAGCTATTTCGTCTAGGATGTTTGTGATGATGGTTCTGAAGCCAACCCATGCGTCATTAACGTTTGTATTTCCAAACACTGGAGACCAGTCTGTATTCCATAAAATGTCCAAAAAAAATTCTTTGTTGTAGTTTCTGAGTGACCTTGTTCTAATGACCTTGTGATTCTCTAGGGTAATTTTTGGAGTTTTACGTGTACAATATGTGACAAAGTGATCACTTATCCCCGTTTGTATAACCCCTGATTGTGATATTTTGTCCTCTCTGTTACAATTTACATGGTCTAATATTGTACCAGTGTTATCAGAGATACGTGTGGGGGTTGTGATGAGTTGTTTGTGATTGTGCATTGTCAGTATGTGCCTGTATTCTCGTACAAGCCTATATATTTCGTTGTTTGTAACACAAGTTAAAATCCCCTAGTATAATAGATTCATTCCGGGGTCTAGTAATGACAAAGTTCGTTCAAATTTGTTTAAGAATTGTGTGTCGTCTGGTGGCCTATAGCACACTCCAATTGTGATGGGTTTTGTCCTAGGCAGGTGTAAGTCAATCCAAAGAGCTTCGTGGTTTTCTACATTGATGTCGTTCCTAATTGTGTGTGTGAGGTTGTTTGTTACATACAGACATACTCCTCCCCTTTGTCTATTACGATCATTTTACGTACCATATTGAAACCTTGAATGTTTATTTCACCATAGTTTATACTAGAGTCCAGCCAGTCCCTTCAAGATGAATTTGTACATTTTTCGGTAGAAAAATGTCCTGGCCGAAGGCCGATTCCTCTTAACATTTCAGGCTCGCTATTGCACGCCAGGAAAAAAATTGACACCTAAATAGCACGAAAGGTCTTGATATTCACAAAGAAAGAGGGTGAAAGGTGTTAAATTCGTCAAACTAATGAACCGAACGTCTTAAAACCTCAAACTAATGTCTGTAAACAAGATATCTCAAAAAGGTATGAAGGATGATGTGCAGTGTTAGATTGAGAGAGAGAGAGAGAGAGAGAGAGAGAGAGAGAGAGAGAGAGAGAGAGAGAGAGAGAGAATGAGAGAGAGAGTGAGAGAGTGAGAGAGTGAGAGTGAGAGATAGAGAGAGAGATGGTTAACTTTTTGGTAAATTTCTTCATGTAGGCCTATTCATTATTTTTCTAGTTTCCTCACTAGACCTCCATCAAGCTCAGAAAAACACCCCCTTCAAGATAAATTTGTAAATTTTTCGGTAGATAAACCGGCTGAATGACGGTTTATCTTAAGATTACAGCCGGCTCTCTATCACTCGCCAGGAAAAAATTGACACCTGAATGGCACGAAAGGTCTTAATTTTGACAAAGAAAGGAAGCGAAAGGGCTTTAAATCGACAAACTAATGGAAGAAAAGTCTTAAAATTTCAAAACCAATGTGCTAAACACGAGGGAGAAGGTCCATACAAAGCGAATAGTACCCCCTTAAAGGGGGATGGACGTATGTATTTGCTCATTTATTCATTTATTGTTTTAGTTGATAGGATTGTAATTATTATGGATATTATAATTAATAACTTCACCTATGATAATAATAATAATAATAATAATAATAATAATCAATATTGTTCATTTGATCCTGTAATGGTCAAAAGTCTACTTTATTAATCCTAAGTAGCATATAATACTTAATAGAACTTAACTAAGTGGTCACATTCGACATTTGGCGACCTAGAAGGTGCCTGAGTCCCGTATATAAGCAGAAGCACTGTTTTCTATTATATGAATCAACGTGTAGGCTACTAGTAAGGCAATACTTGACTTTTAGCACTGTTGATTATATATATATATACAGTATATATATATATATATATATATATATATATATATATATATATATATATATATATATATTTATATATAATTATACACAATCCTTATAAATAGTTAAAAGTTTGTGGTAACTGATTAAATATATAATTTGCTTAATTTTGCTGTTACAAGGAATTATAATAGTTTACCCAGTATGATTGTATTAATTTTCTATGATAGTGTTTCCGAGAAAACTAAATATTTATAGGGGTAACTTTAATATAATTTCTTAGCAAGCTAAATTCGCTATTTTATCGACATTACAAATCATCTATATACACACACACCATTAGTATTGAGCTATAGATAACGTTATACTATTTTTAGAAGAGGTTTTCTTCCCTCACCACTAATATCAGCGTGGGTAAAATAACAAAATATTGGCATACTGGCACACCACACACTTCCTGTGCAGACATCAGTGAGAGAACATAGTAGTCATTAGAAAATAGACTCTCTCACTGTATTTTGATCATTTAAAGTTAATTAATCAACAATAATGTGCTCATTGGCTGACCGCGACTCCCGGAACATTGCTAACGTAAAATATTTCGACAAAAACTGTAATATGGACGTCAAAATAGAAGCACAAAGGCGGGATGCGAGAGCTAAGAAGCGGGCAGCAGAAAGGGCCAAGATTATGAATAGGAAAATGTTGGAAAGGAGACAGTGGAAGAAGGGAGAGCAACGGGCGACTGAAGTAATGGACAGAAAGCTAAATATCGGCTGCCGTGCGAGGGTTGGCAGTAAGGGTGAGAAACATGGTCAAGGGTTGTGTTTCCGTATAACGCCCAAACCTAAGAAAGTAACCTGCGATCCTCTGGTGAAATTGTCCAAACTTTCGGCAGTATATCTCTGCCCATTAGATACACCTGATCTGCGTTGCTTAAAGAGCCTGACTACGTTGCCAGTTAACATAAACAAGCATTATGTAGAGTTTCTGGTTGACTCTGGCTCTAGCATTAATTTAGTTTCAATGAAAACTGCAAAGATCTTAGGACTTAGGGACAAATATCCCTACACATTGGTAGAAACTATAATTGAATGTTGGAAGGGATATATAACTTGTCTTATGTTAACTTTCACCAATGTAGAAGTCTGCCTCAAAAATGGGCGGAAATTTTACATGGATGTGGAGGTAATTGAGAGTTCGGATTCGGCCATAGCATTTAGTGATATTATTGGCCGTCCAACTCTCGCTCGCTTAAACGCCGTCCAGCACTTCTCCTACACTTCCCCGAGGCTTTATTTCAAATCATTACATGCATTTGATAGGCCACTACGCCACCAAAAGTTTACAACTCAGCAAGACCTTGTGAAAGAACCGATACTGAAAGGAAGATTCGTGGGTAAAGAGAGGCACTTCATAGGTAAACAAACCTTTGACGTTCTCTTGGACTCCGGGATGGGGCCTGGGCTTTCCGTGTTGCTTAGTTGTTCTGAGAGGTTAGAATCAGCCAACATTCAGGTCCCCGAAACATTTAGCTTTGAAATAGACAAGGGTAAAAATATCGACCATTCAATCACCTATTACAATGGTGTAGGGTCGTATGACTTGGTCATCGGTCGTAGAATGCTTTGCAAATACTCTTCCCTTTATGATTACAAATACAATACCCTTTACGTCCGACTTGCGAGTGATACTTACGGTGTTAAACTCGACATGAAGGAATAGCTTATGGTATTTCTTGTAAACCCTCTGAGTACCAGCAACATTTGTTATATTTAATTCTAGCTATATTATTTAGACGATATTATGCAGCTTAGGAAGGATATTAGGTAGTTAAAATAATTGGTTGAGATATTTTGAAGCCTTATTATTGCTAGAGGTCCTTCCTAAGCTGAATAAAATCGTCTAATAGTTGCCAGAATATGATGAAAAGGACATCCCTGGTACTGAATGGGTTAAGCCCTATTTTCCCGGCGAAGTCTTTTATATTTTAGTATTGCTATATTACTTGATTTTGTGCAGTTTAACCCCTTCTGTACCAGCGACGTCTATTTATATTCTGGCTAAATTTAGACGATTTTGTACAGTTTAAGAAGGATCTATGGTAGTTAGTAAAAAGGGTTAAGTGAGACAGTTCTATCTATCTATCTATTGCCTGACGCCGTGATCCCCGAAGGGGTGGCCACGAACGAACCGGCCCCATGCACCTCTGTCCCCAGTCAGTCGACGCCCCTCCTCCCAACCAGCACTGCCTTAATTCATATACTTCCTCACTCCATCCTTCCACCTCTCCTTCGGTGCACCTCTCCCTCTCTGTCCAGTTCGAAGCCTGTTAATTGCTGAAGGCCCTTTTCAACTGAATGAAATCGTCTAATAGTAGCCAGAATCAAATGAGAAAAAAACGGTTCCGGTACTGAATGAGCTAACTAGCATTGTCGATTTTCCTTATTTTTTAATTGATTTGACTTTATTTGCTTAATTTTACTTTATTTGCGTTATTTAACTTTTTGTTTAACTTTGAATTCATTTGACTTTATTTGCATTATATTACGTTATTTACTTTGTTACTTTATTTATGTATATGACTTCATTTTATTTCGTTTAGTTTGTCCCCGAGGCTAACCAAAACGCCTTCCCAGACTTCCATATCTGCAAATTTAGCTTGAAGGGAATTAACCTGGATGGACTTTATTTAGCTTATACGCAGTTATAGTCTTTCTAGTCATTAAGGGGGTTCGTTTTTCTAGATTCCCTTCTCCCTCATGCTTAGTCCCATTAGTTTTCAGATTTTATGATGTTTGGTCCAAATACTTTGGCGATTTTAAGACTTTTTGCCCCATTTCTTTGTCAATATTAAGACCTTTCGTGGTATTCAGGTGTCGATATTTTTCCTGCCGAACGATAGAGAGCATATAATTTTGGAAGAACTGGGTTTTGCACCGATAAATGTACTAATTAATCTAGAAGGGGGATCTAATGGATGCTCTTTTAAGTTTTTTGGAGGTCTATGGAAGAAAACAAAAAAATGAATTAATCGACCACAAAATGAACCCTTCCCCCTAACCACAAATTAATTCTCAAATAGCCAAAAAGATACTGTATGATTAGCTAATTGAAAAGGCATTAACTCTTGTTTTAAATATCTGAGAGCTTTCCTCATTCACTATGTCATTGATAGCCAGAATAGACTGTCAAAATGCGTCACATTCTTCAAAGGGTATGATTACGCATCTATTACGAAGAATTTGAAGCGAAATATGTTGTTAAGGGGAGGCAGACCGTATTTCTGGACCCCCTTCTCCCTAATGTTTAGCCTCACTAGTTATTAGATTATAAGACGTTCGGCCCATTAGTTTGGCGATTTTAACACCTTTCGCCCCATTTCGTTGTCCAAGTTAAGACCTTTCATGCCATTTAGGTGTCGATTATTTCCTGGCGAGCGATAGCGAGCCTGCAATTTTAAGAGAAACCGGCCTTCGTCCGGGAAATTTTTCTACCGAAAAATGTACAAATTTATCTTGAAGGGGGGTCTAGGGGGTGTTTTTCTAAGCTTCATTGGAGGTCTAGGGAGGAAACTATACAAATATATGAATAAATTAATTAATAGACCAAACAAACGGCCAGCCTCCCCTTATCCCCTTCTGTACCAGCGACGTCTTGTTAATTTTATTCTGGCTATTAGACGATTTTATTCAGTTTTAAAAGGGCCTCCAGCTATTAAAAGGCTTCGAACTATCTTACTTAACCCTTTATTCTACCACAGATCCTTCTTAAACTGCACAAAATCCTCTAAATATTGCTAGAATATAATGAACATGATGTGGTCGGTACAGAAGGGGTTAATTACGATATCTTGTGTATTTATAGGATGACTCAAAGATGGTTCCCGGACATTCTCAACAAGTAAACCATTTCAACCAGTAGCTCTCAACCAGTGCCAAATCAATCAAGACCAACCAAACCAGTGCCAAAATATAGTACTAACCTAACCTAACAGTATTGGTTGATTTGGTACTGGTTGAGAGCTACTGGTTGAAATGGTCTACTGGTTGGATTGTCCGGTCACCCTCAAAGATACTGACATGCTCGTTAACAAATTCCTTCTGAACCACTAACCATTTTAAAATATTTCCAAAAGCTGCAGTATTCAGCACATAAGAGCCCACATTCCCTCAGCTTAATACCGGTTTATATGTATTTATATACCGTATGTATTTATATTTATTTATGAATATATATGTATATATATATATATATACTTTTTCTATGTGAATGAAGGAGACAAAAGGCATAACTGCCTGTAGCGAGTGCCTCCCCCAGATTTAAAAGAGTGACAGGGCTGAAATCAAGGGACGTTCGAGCTAAAATGCCTGGACACGCGGAGTATGAAGCAATTTAAGTCATAGGAAGAGGGAAAGACTGATTCTGGGAGAGAGTTCCAGAGCTCAGCAGTTGAATAGAAGAAAGTCTGAGAATAACGTTTCACTCTTGGGTTGGAGAGTTGCACAGAGTAGGGGTGGGATTGTGTTGCAAGGCGGGTACTACGTACCCTACGTAGAGGAGGTGGTATACACTGGGAAAGCTCCGAGGAACTCTGATTATTGTAGTAGCGATAGAATAGCGAGAGAGATGCAACATTGCGGCGAAGAGAGAGAGATTGCAGAGAGTTGGTGAGTGGACGGGAGTTAATGATACGAAAGGCTTTCCTTTCTACTTTATCTAGGAGTGCGGTGTGAGAGGATCCTCCCCACACATGTGAACAATACTCAATACATGGACGCACTGTGCCCCTGTACAGAGCAAGAAGCTGCGCAGGGGTAAAGAACCTTTCGAGGCGGTTGAGCACATCCAGCTTCTGGGAGGCTGCCTTAGCGAGACTGGTAATATGGTCTTTCCAAGTGAGAGCAGAAGAAAAAGAGACACCGAGAATATTGAGGAAAGATGAAGGATTGATTTTTGTATTGTTGAAGAATAAGGGATAGTCCTCTGGAGGTTCCTGACGGGTAGTAAGATGGATAAATTGAATTTTGGAAGCATTAAATGCCACAAGGTTTTCTCTACCCCAATTGGAAATAGTAACTAGATCAGAAGATAAGCATTTTATGGCTTCATTACGTTTACTTATGAGGGATTGCTGGCTGGCGCATTCTGGAAACTAATTGAGTGGTGTAAAGTAGAGTCGTCTGCATATGAATGGATGGGACTGGATGTACAGTTGAAAAGATCATTTATGAAAATTAGAAAGAGAATAGGAGATAGGACAGAACCCTGAGGAACACCGGAGTTGATAGGATGAGGAAATGAGCGATGGCCGTCCACAACTGCAGCTATGGAACGGCCGGAAAGGAAATTAGAGACAAAGGCACAGATGGAGGGACAGAAACCGAAGGAGGGCAGTTTGGAAATTATAGATTTGTGCCAGACTCTATCGAAGGCCTTCGATATGTCTAGTGCAACAGAAAAAGTCTCACCGAAGTCCCGAAAGTTGGATGACCAAGAGTTAGTAAGATATGAAAGAAGATCACCAGTAGAGCAACACTTTAGGATCTGAGAGCAGATTATGAGAAGAGAAATGCTTAAGAAATTTGGAAGCAAGAATAGTTTCAAAAACTTTAGAGATACAAGAGATGAGAGCAATTGGACGATGGTTGGAGGTTTGAGAGCGGTCACCCTTCTTTGGGACAGGTTGAATGAGAGCAAACTTCCAGCAAGAAGGAAAGACGTTAGAGGAGAGACAGAGACGAAAGAGTTTGCCTCGGCAGGGGGTCAGCACGGAAGCACAGTTTTTAAGTACAACAGGAGGATCACCGTCCAGACCGTACACCTTCTTAGTATTAAGCCCAGAGAGGGTAGAAAGTACATATTTAGAAGAGATTAGAATGGTGCTGCCATCACCAAGGTTAAGCATAGTTTGTGACAGATTTTTCTTTATTCATAAACAAGCAGGACAGTTCACAGTAGAAGATTATTTTGGTCAATATTTACGAGTCGCACCACAGCTGGGATCTCATTTCGGTAAACCTGACTTTTTGGACCGACAGCGATTTCAGTAAGTTTTACTTTGTTTTTTGTATTTTTTCCTTCAGATATAGTGTTGTTTTATACTGAAGAGGGGCGGAAATGAGTATTTACCCATTATCCAACAATCTAAAAACACGCCCCCCACTAGTGGGGAGGGCTATGAAGTTCAGGGAAAATGAGGGGTTAAAATCGTATAAATACAATAATATAGCGTTTTGTATCAACTTGGCTCAGGTTTTCCCAAATTGCAAACCCATACAACCCAATTTTGTGAATACCCGAGGCAACTTTTGACGAAAGCTGGCTCGGATTTCACGGGGTGGAGTGGGTAGCCTAATATCTTGTGTTATAAAAATAGACAACTTTGGGAAGACATTAGCCTAACCCAACAACCTTACCTAACCTATCCTAGAATGGGTGAGGGCTGCAGCCCCCACACGTCGGCTGGTTAGGTTAGACTTTTTTTTTTTTTTTTTTAAATGTTCTAGGCTATTAGCCTAACCTAACAACCTTACCTAACCTAACCTAGTATATGGGTGGGGGCTGCCACCCCCGCTGGTTGGGTTACTTTTGTTTTATTTTTATTTTTGTATGTGCTATTAGCCTAACTTAACCTAACCTAACCTAACCTAGTATATGGGTGGGGGCTGCCGCCCCCACACCCCCGCTGGTTGGGTACTGGCTGAAAAACGTATTGTTTTACAGTATAATGTATAGGCCTATGTATTGTAGCAGTTTTGTTTTCTCCCTTATAACACATTTCAGCTCTTAATGACATATATATCAATGATGTATATGCTCTACCGAACCTATTAGGCCTAAAAAGATCGATGGGCTAACTGTCGGTCCAAAACATCAGTATAACCCTCATTTCTAATGGTAGTTTTGGGTTCCTATCATTTTATGCTTCATTGCTATATATTTTTTATCCACCGGATTTTTTTTTTCTTGGCTTTATTTATTTTTTTAGCATCAACCTAACCTAACCTAACCTAACCAAAAAACCTAACCTAACCTAACCAAAAAACCTAACCTAACCTAACCTAACCTAACCTAATATCCTCCAAATACATTTAGGTTAGGTTAGGTTAGGTTTTTTGGCTAGGTTAGCCTAATGCAAAACAAAATAAAAATAAATAAATAAAGCCAAGAAAAAATTCCGGTGGATAAAAATTATATAGCAATGAAGCATAAAATGATAGGAACCCAAAACTACCATTAGAAATGAGATCCCAGCTGTGGTGCGGCTCGTAAATATTGACCGAAGATTTCAAGTGGCATTTCCACGAAGACATAACCAAGAAGAACCGTACAACTGCAAACAAAAACACGAACCCTATCACCGAATTGTAACAAACTCCTTGGTATAGCTCTTCAATAAATATTATTTTACAATTGCACAATCTATAAATCTATAATTTAGCAAGTTACAATGAGTATACTACAATCATATAATGTTACGTAATCAATATTTATAGCTCTTCAATAAATATTATTTTGCAATTGCACAATCTATAAATCTATAATACAAAATGGAAGCACTTACTAAGTTAACTTTACCATATATTCAAATGTAACAATCTCAGAAGAGTACTATAACATAATAAACAATAAGTAACCAACTTACATCTGTGCTCCTACAATATGAACAAGTCCATAATATTATGGCAGCTCTTACAATAATGGTGACCTCTCAGATACTGACAATAGAAGCTCAATAAACTCTTAAAGCGAAGTTAAATCCAGACTAAGAAATAAGACACATTAAGTTAATTATGGAATAACCAAGTTCCACGAAACTTCTAAATATAGGAATGAAACCATAATTACGTATATATAAGGTTCATGACACATAACTCATTATATTCATATATGATCAACTCAAAATAATATCAATCCCATGATTCACATCTATAATGAGACAATGCTTTACACCCATACAATGAGACAATGCTTCACATCTATATAATGAGACAATGCTTTACACCCATATAATGAGACAATGCTTCACATCTATATAATGAGACAATGCTTTACACCCATACAATGAAACAATGCTTCACATCTATATAATGAGACAATGCTTTACACCCATACAATGAGACAATGCTTCACATCTATATAATGAGACAAAAAAAGGCTCAAATAAATAGAGCAAATCCAATGTAGAATCATGATCCATATTATATACCGTTCACAAATTATACCGAACAATAACCATCCATAATATTACAGATACAACAAATTAATATATAATGCAATATACCGGTACTCCAATACAATGAAGATATTTCCATAAACCCTTACATAACATATTGTACAGTCCTGACCAGCAATTCACGAACACCAACATGATACACATTTACACCAATTGAAACTCAGAATAATAGTTCTTTAACATCAAATGCTTCGAAACTCATTGATCATAATTATGCTAATTTGATGCTCAAACAAACTACTGAATAGGAGTGAACAAAATACAGAATTATATACAGACATCCAAAATGTCCGTAACATCCCGGCCCCTTAAATGTGACTCAGACCAAAGGAACATTTACCTCACATTACACATATATGAAGATTACAGACAGATCAGGAATTCCTACAAACAAAGGTTTATTTGATAAAGCACAGTCACATGCCCAAGTCACGAGACAATACCGTATTTCCAGCCTTTAGTCTTACACTTTACTCAATACAATGCCTATGCAAACCATTTATTTCCAATCCATTAATTGCCAACAAAGTGTGCTGCAGGGTAATTACACTTCAAATTTGAAAGAAAACATCAAAAGCTGAAAAAAAAAACGTCTCAAGACCAAGACACTCGACCGTACATCCACACAAATATCCTCCAGATACATTTCCTCTCAGTTTTCCTCTAACAAGCACAGTTTTATCAATGGGACGAGTTATAACGTTACCTTTTGTCTGCACCTCCACTGACCGTACTAATCCATCTTTACCTGGAAATGTCCTAACAATACGACCTAATGGCCAAGAACCCCTTTGTAAATTCTCTCCACAAACTAAAACTATATCTCCTTTCTCAAAATTCCTTTTAACATCTAACCATTTTCGTCTAAGTTGTAATGTAGGTAGGTATTCACGAACCCAACGTTTCCAAAATTGATCCGCTAGATACTGTACATGCCTCCATCGTCTTCCAAAGACATCATCCTCTGTGAACTCTCCAGGAGGGGCTGTACTACCTGGACGAAGTAACTAAAGGTGGTTAGGTGTAATGACCTCAAAGTCTTGCTTATTGTCCGATACAGAAATTAGAGGTCGACCATTTATAATGGCTTCAGCTTCACAGAACACACTTTCCAGACGCTCATCATCCAAGACTTGTTGCTTTATTGTGGAATTCAAAACTTTACGGACTGATCGTATTTACCGCTCCCAAATTCCACCCATGTGCGAAGCAGCTGGAGGGTTGAATTCCCAAATTATCTGGTTTCGTAGCATATAATCTTGAGTCTTGTGATTATCATTCCATTGTTGAACTGCTTCTCTCAATTCTCTTTCTCCACCCACGAAGTTGGTACCATTATCCGACCTGATCTTGACTGGAGTTCCTCTTCTAGATGAAAATCTTGCAAGTGCATTAAGAAAGGAGTTTGTGTCCAAGGAGTGCAACATCTCTATATGAACAGCACAGATGGCCAAGCAGGTAAATAGGCAACCATATATTTTCTCCTGTCGCCTACCCTTCTTTACAAGAAATGGCCCAAAGCAATCAACTCCAACAACAGAGAAGGCAGGGTTACCTGGAGTTACCCTGTCATCTGGAAGGTTTGCCATCTGTTGAGTTCCTGTCGATCCACGCACCTTCTTACATGTAATACACCCTTGGAGTATTTTCCTGATGAGTGGCCTTGCCTTAGGAATCCAATACTTCTGACGTATTTGAGCCAGGACATACTCTTTCCCAGAGTGCTTACAGTCAGTCTCGTGGATATCTCTGACAATTAAAATGGTCACAGGATGTTCTTGAGGCACTATCACAGGATGCTTAGCATCTTCTGTTACGGGAGCTTGCTGTAAACGACCTCCCACTCAAAGCAACCCGTTCTTCATGAATGGCTCAATCATATGAATCCTGCTCTTCCTTGAAATTCTCTCTCTATTTTTCAACTGTTTTAGTTCTTCTCCATAACACTTTCTTTGGAGATACCTTAGTATGGAAGCTTCTGCCGTCTTGACTTCAGTCACTTGCAATCTTCCACCTGTTGTCCTTTCATTTTTTGGAAGCCTAATCCTAGTACAGAACTGCAGCAACCAACCAACAGCCTTTCTTAACCGATACCAACATGAATACCGCTTGAAGAACTTCTCAATTTCACTTTCCTCGGTTACCAACACATTTGCAATAGCATCCCGTTTCACCTCCCTGTCATCTTTCAAAAGGTCTGGCTGTTCAGAGTCACTCACAAGCCAAAAACTTTCATCTTGCCATAAAAAGTCCGGCCCCTGTGTCCATCTCTTACTTGATACCTTCTTCTCAGCAGTCAGACCTCTTGAAATGTCATCCGCTGGATTGGATTCAGAGACCACATGATGCCACTGGTTTCCAGCAGAACCATCATGAATCACAGCAACTCTGTTTGCTACAAATGTCTGAAATCTCTTCCTTTCGTTCTTTATGTACTGTATGACGATCATGCTGTCAGTCCAAAATCTCGACTCCATCAATTCCAGTGTCATCTCCCGCACCAGCATTTTGTTGATCTTGACTGCAAGGACTGCCGCATACATCTCCAACCTCGGGATCGTCATAGGTTTCATTGGTGCCAAACGGGATTTAGCAATAAGAAAGCTGCAATGGATTCCTCCGCTTGTATCAACGAGTCTTATGTAACTTACACAGCCATATGCATCTTGTGAAGCATCACAGAAATGTAACGAACTAGATAATATCATACCAAAATCCTCTGGTTTAATACATCTCTGCACTCTGAAGTTCCTTAGATGTGATAACTCCTTCAATCATGTCATCCACTTCAGCCGACTTTCCTCACAGAGTTCGTCATCCCACCCTGTGGACAGCCTGAATTCATTTTGAAAGATTTTCTTTGCTTTCAACACAAAGGGACCGACAAACCCAAAAGGATCATACACTCATGATGCTCAGAAGTCCAAGTTGCGTGTGCTCACGATGTTTTTCCTTGATTCTTATGCTTAGAAAATCATTATTCATGTCCCACTCCAATCCAAGTGTGTGTTCCATTGGCAATTCATCCTCCATCAAATCCAGGCTCTTAACCTCCGTCCCTCTTTCATGACTTGGAACCTCCTTACTATTACTGACCCATTTAGTAAGATGGAAACCCCCTTTGGACAGGAGAAGGGATAATTCATGCACTAATTCAATAGCCTGCTCTTCTGTTTCCACTGATTTCAAGTAGTCATCAACATAGAAATTTTCACTCACTGATTGGACTACTGCTTGGCTATGGTTATCTTAATGTTGTGTTGTTCAGCAGTGCACCTTAAAGCAAAGTTTGCACAACTAGGGCTCCACACTCCTCCAAACAAATGTACCTTCATTCGATATTCTAAGATTTCTCCGCCAACTTCTCCATTTGACCACCAGAGGAACCGAAGTACATTTCTGTGTTCTGGAGATACCTTTACCTGATAAAACATTTCTTCAATGTCACCCATAACTGCAATCCTGTCTTCACGGAACCTCAGCAATACTTCAATCAACTTGTTAGTTAAGTCTGGTCCCTGAAGTACTTTCTTGTTAAGTGATGTTCCGATATATTCTGCTGCACAATCGAAAACAATGCGGAATTTATCAGGTTTATTCTGGTTTACAACATTATGATGTGGAATATACTAGGTTCCTCCTGGAAAAGCATCCTTTTCTCTCTCTGGTACAGGTTCAGCATATCCTTTCTTTATTAAGGTATCTATTTCATCCATGTACTTCTTGTGTAGTTCAACATTCTTTCCCAGGTGTCTTCTAAGTGATTGTAGTCTCCTTTCTGCCATACTTCGATTATTTGGTAACTCAGGTGGGTTAGACTTAAAATGAATATCAAGCTGGTAATGGCCATGTGTCATACTTACGGATCTATTCCAGGTTTCGAGGGCCCTTTTGTCTTCCTGTGAGAATTGAGGTTGATCATCTGCAAGAAATTGTCCCATGTCTAATTTCCAGAACTTCTCCACTTGTGTGTCAAGTTGTGCATCTGATCCAGGCAAAGCATGGAAAAAACTGCAGAGTGCATAAGCTTGACCTCCCCTGGAACCCAAAGGTCCATTTATTGTCCATCCAAGAAGGGTTCGGACTGCATAAGGTTCTTCAAATTTACCATGCCTCACTTCCAGAAGCATAAGAACATGTGGGAGATCCTGGCCAATGATCAGTGAGACTCCGGATCCATTCACTTTCTCTGATGCAATGTGTTTAAGGTGGTTCCATAGTTGTGTATCAGTGGAAATGGCTATACCCTGTTTCATAGTTGGGAAATTTGGCATAGCATAAACTTTAGGCAGCTGAATAAATTGCCTCTTCTGCAAGGCGCCAGATACGTCAAGTGTTACCTCTAAGGCTGATGTTTCCTGCCCATTACTTAGTGTTGACAAAGATAACATTGCCTTAGTACCTTCCACCCCAAGCTGATTGATCAACTCCAAAGACCAGAAAGTCTTGTTGCTACCTGGATCCAAGAGTGCCTGTGTCCAAACATAAGTTTCCTTACCTTTACCCCGAACTAGCACAGGAACAATAGGCAGTGCTACACGGGACACCTCTCCATCACCAGGACCACATACACAACTTTGAGCTGTAACGTTATCAGAGTTTGGTGCAGACTCCTCCTTGGGCTCCTGTGCATGAGGAATAGCGGCTTGGAAAGACTGATGTAACAACTTTGAATGTTTCTTAGGACACCATTGAATGTCACAGAGTGCCTGCCTTCTACAATCTCGAGACTGATGCTTACCACCTAAGCAATTAAAACACAGCTTCCTATTCTTAACAAACTCGAGTCTCTTGTAAGGGGACAACTTGCAAAACTGACTACATTTATATATAGGGTGATTTTCACTACATAACCAATATGTTACCTTACCTGGGAACTTTGAGCCATTCATGCTATTGTGCTTAGCCTCCTCTGAAGACTTATCCAGTGCACTTACTGAAAAACTAGCACCTTTATTCTTGGGACGGAACTTAGTGTGGGGCTTGACTTCCTTATTTTCAAGAGTACCAAATACTGGATCATTTGCCTCTTTTGCAACCTTATCCAGAAAAAATACCAAACAAGAAATACCGGGATATCTGCCACTAGCATCTAGCTTATCAACTGCAATCTTTCGCCATCTACTCTGAACATAAAATGGGAGCCTCTCAAGTATCCTTTTCATTATCCCCCTAGTATCAACTTCATCTAGCCTATTTAGTGCTTCAAAAGTTTCCTTGCAACTTCTCACATTATCAGTTAAATCCCTTAGACTTTCTCTATCCGAAGCTTTCAAGATGGGCCCTCCAGTTATCTTATTAATCCAAGACTCGGTTATTTGATACTCATTACCAAACCTTTCTTTCAGCAGAGTTAAAGCCTTGTAATAGCCTGCATTTGGTTCCATTATAGCACAACATTCAATTACCTTTAGTGCCTTAACTGTACAATATTGAAGCAACCTGTTTAACTTTGCAGCTGAATCCACTGACGTACTTCCCACACAATGGTCAAAAGCTCTGATAAACATCCAATACTTCAAAGGATCCCCATCAAACCGAGGCATTTCCGTCTTAGGAAGTTGTAAAACCTCTATCAATTCTCGTTGACTTTGTACCAGTACCTGTGATGCCGTTGCCCGATTAACTGGATTGTCTGATCCAATCCACTCTGATGCATGTGGGTTTAAGTTGTACTTTAAATTTAAATCTTTAGGTAATTCATGGTAATTAACATGTGAATTTACAACATTTGCAGGATATGTTTGAACTTTTGACACAATAGACTTACTAACCTGATCATAATAACCAGAAGGCAATGACATAACATGCTTACTACAACCTTGCAGAGAAGACCCTTGTGTGCTCTTGTGTTCCTCTTCCAACCTTTTCAGTGTTTCCTGAAAGTAGCAGTTGCTATGTCTGCTTGTAGATCCAGTTGATCCAGGTCCATCTCATTTTCCTTTTTCTTCAGTTCTGCTTCACATTTCTGTCTTTCTAGCAATAGTTTCTGCTGTTTTAAATCTTGCATTACTTTGGCTTTGGCTAACAAGGCTGCTTTATTTGATGCAGCTTTAATTGTAGTACTTGAAGTAGAAGACACTTTAGATTTAGCCATTGTTACTAGCACTGTCACTTGGTTGGACTAGATCATTATTTGTACATTTATTTAACAGAACTGACTCATGATTAGCATTTATCTCCAACCATTGCTTAGCTGTATGCAGTTTCACTTGTGCTAAACTACTAATGTTCTTGTAATATGCATCAGCTTCTCTGATTTCCTCATACATCTTAGACTCTTCAAGGCATTCATTTATTTCTATGTGCCTTTTCCATATATCATGTAACAAATTCTCAACGTCCTTCATTTGATCCAGCACTGTCTGTGGCATTACATTTTCAGAGCTCAAAAGACTTTCTAATTCATTACCTTTTCTTGTCAATGCACCAGCTATGCCTGCTCTCGAACCCATTAAATTCATGTTTTTTTTCTGTTTACGGCTTCCAAGTCAAGCATGGTACTGGGTCGCCGTTCTCTTTCACTAACTCTGTTACTGAATTTCGGAATAGGTTCATTCTGATTTGTTAACCCTTTCGCTGCGGGTGACTTTCTGGAACATCCTCGCAAGTTACAGCAATATCGAGTAAAAAATAAATAGAGTGTCAGTGGGCGGGAGCGTGAGGGGCCCACCTCCGACCCTCAGAGCACCGAGCGGCTCACTGAGGTTGACTGTGTCTCGCGCAGGTCTCTCTCTGTGTCTCCCAACAGTGTAGCCAAGCGAGCGAGTGTTACATAATAGCGGGTTTCCCGCGTTTCACTGGCACCACTGCGGACCAGACCACGTACGGGGCCCGTTCTGGTGTCATTTTGAAGCTATTCTCGCCTAGTATTTGGCAGAATACACTTCATTTAATGCAGATGCTTGATTTATCATTCAGGAGTGCCTGAATATGCCCTAAATAGCCCCAAAATGGCCGCAGCCAAAGGGTTAAAGACATTGTATTGACTGAATTAATAAAATTTAAATAATTTTAAAGAATCACTTTTCTCATTGCATACTTAAAATTCAAAATCTTATTTCATAATGCCCAATCTTAATGTTTCATTATCATGTCGCAAATAACACAACACGATCAGTAGGGAAACCCAATCAACAAGGTATCCAGTCATCAGAGCTTCACATCTTCGGGAAGTTGCTGATCACCGTGTTGACCACCCTCCTCAGGTCCCTCCATTCGTCCAGCAAGGTATCAGTCAGCAGGGTATCCAAACCTCGGGAAATCGACGATCACCGCGTTGACCGCCCTGCTGCTCCTCAGGTCCCTCCACTCGTCCTCCTAGAGTAGATTTGTACTTATGTTGCTGCCATCACCAAGGTTAAGCATAGTTTGTGACAGATACTTCTTTATTCATAAACAAGCAGGACAGTTCACAGTAGAAGATTTCAAGTGGCATTTCCACGAAGACATAACCAAGAAGAACCGTACAACTGCAAACAAAAACACGAACCCTATCACCGAATTGTAACAAACTCCTTTGTATAGCTCTTCAATAAATATTATTTTACAATTGCACAATCTATAAATCTATAATTTAGCAAGTTACAATGAGTATACTACAATCATATAATGTTACGTAATCAATATTTATAGCTCTTCAATAAATATTATTTTACAATTGCACAATCTATAAATCTATAATACAAAATGGAAGCACTTACTAAGTTAACTTTACCATATATTCAAATGTAACAATCTCAGAAGAGTACTATAACATAATAAACAATAAGTAATCAACTTACATCTGTGCTCCTACAATATGAACAAGTCCATAATATTATGGCAGCTCTTACAATAATGGTGACCTCTCAGATACTGACAATAGAAGCTCAATAAACTCTTAAAGCGAAGTTAAATCCAGACTAAGAAATAAGACACATTAAGTTAATTATGGAATAACCAAGTTCCACGAAACTTCTAAATATAGGAATGAAACCATAATTACGTATATATAAGGTTCATGACACATAACTCATTATATTCATAAATGATCAACTCAAAATAATATCAATCCCATGCTTCACATCTATAATGAGACAATGCTTTACACCCATACAATGAGACAATGGTTCACATCTATATAATGAGACAATGCTTTACACCCATACAATGAGACAATGCTTCACATCTATATAATGAGACAATGCTTTACACCCATACAATGAGACAATGCTTCACATCTATATAATGAGACAATGCTTTACACCCATACAATGAGACAATGCTTCACATCTATATAATGAGACAAAAAAAGGCTCAAATAAATAGAGCAAATCCAATGTAGAATCATGATCCATATTATATACGGTTCACAAATTATACCGAACAATAACCATCCATAATATTACAGATACAACAAATTAATATATAATGCAATATACCGGTACTCCAATACAATGAAGATATTTCCATAAACCCTTACATAACATATTGTACAGTCCTGACCAGCAATTCACGAACACCAACATGATACACATTTACACCAATTGAAACTCAGAATAATAGCTCTTTAACATCAAATGCTTCGAAACTCATTGATTATAATTATGCTAATTTGATGCTCAAACAAACTACTGAATAGGAGTGAACAAAATACAGAATTATATACAGACATCCAAAATGTCCGTAACATAGAATATTAAGCATAAGTAGGAGAGAGGTGGTGGAGAGGGAGGAATAGCACCGGAATCATCCAAGGTAGGGTTTCTGGCAAAAGTTTGAGCAAAGAGTTCAGCTTTGTCAGAGGAAGAAGTGATGGTTGTGCCATCAGAGTGGAAAATGGGAGGGAAAGACGGGGAAGAAAAGTTGTTGGAGATGTTTTTGGCTAGATGCCAGAAAGCTTGGGAAGAACTAGAGTTGGATAGTTCAGTGCATTTATTATTGATGAAAGAGTGCTTGGCAAGTCGAAGAACAGATTTGGATTGATTCCGGGCAGAAACATAAGAAGAATGAGATTTCTGAGTTTTAAGGCGTCGGTACCGTTTGAATGCTTCCTCCTTGTTGCGGACAGCAGTAGAACAAGCCTGAGTAAACCAAGATTTTTTCTCATTAGACTGAGAGAAAAAAATGGAATGTACGCTTCCATGCCCGAGAGGATTACCTCGGTAATGCGTTCAGCACTCTCAGAGGGTCCTCGGCCACGGAAACAGAAGTCATTCCATGGGAAATCAAAGAAGTACTGCCGGAGAGCCTCTCAGTCGGCAGCGCCAAAGTGCCACAAGCGCCGCCGGCTGGGAGGATCGGATGGCCGTACTGAAGAGATAGGACAGGTGACGGAGATAAGTTTATGGTCGGAGGAGCCCAAAGGAGAGAAAAGATTGACAGTATAAGAAGAAGGATTAGAAGTCACAAATAAGTCAAGAATGTTGGGCCGATCTCCGAAGCGATCCGGGATATATGTATTTTTATGTATTTATATGTATATGTATATATGTATATACATATTTATATGTATTGTTATGTATTTATGTATTTGTGTGTATTTATATATTTATATGTATTTATATGTATTCATATGTATTCATATGTATTTATATGTATATATGTATGTATATATTTATATGTATTTATATGTATTTGTGTATTTATATGTAGTTATGTATTTATATGTATATATGTATGTATATATGTATGTATATATTTATATGTATTTATATGTATTTATATGTAGTTATGTATTTATGTATTTAGGTATATATTTAACTTTCTTCAACCTCAGCCTCATTTTTTTGTCAATATTAATTAATACCTTTCGTGCCGTTTAGGTGTCGATTGTTTTGCTGGCGTGCGATACCGAGCCTGTAATTGTATGTATACTGTATGTATGAATATTTATGTATATATATGTATATTTTGTTGTCGAGATTTTCCTGGCGAGCGAAAGCACGTCTGTAATTAGGGAGAGACCGGCCTTTGGCCGGCACACTTTTCTACCGAAAAATGTACAAATATATCTAGAAGATGATCTTAGGGATACTTTTTTTTTAAGCTTGATGGAGGTGTAGAGAGGAAACTGAAGAAACTATATATAAATGAAAAAATCATCCAACAAATAAACTCTCCCCCTTCCCTTAACACTATTTGGTCCAAGTTATTATATATATATATATATATATATATTTTACCTCAACCTGTTTCGCTCCATTAGCTTGTATCTGTTTAGACGTTCCACCCCTTACTTTCCCTGAGACGACGTAATTGTAATTTGTTTAACCCCTTGATGATCATGACGCATTTTGACAGTTTATTCTGGCTATCATCAGATTATTGTATACAGCTTAGGAAGGATCTGTGGGAATAATAGGGGAAAAGACTATCTCAATTCACTCGCTGACTTCCGTTTGCCGTTTGCGCCTTCGCCCAGATGTACAACTTGGTATTCATTCAATAGGCCATTAAGTTGATCAGTGGACAATACCTTAACACCAAGCTGCCTGCACTCGTCCTCGAAAAGAACCCTGGTTACGGTTACCTTGGTCATTTTGGTAGATCAATTTATTTGTTATAGTTAAAATTGCACTTCAGAGGCTATCAACTCTACTGGATTATTATGCCAGCACACTTCAACACCGAGTGAGACAGCACTTTGGAGACAGCTGTGTTGCAGTGTTAACAGAACAATAATGAGTCCTCTTTCTCGAGCGATCAGATACTATCAAGTAGCCTAAAACATCTACATAACTGCTTGTTGCTATTTTGGTCCACATTAAGTGATACTTAACGTTATTTTTTATATGTAAATTCATTCTGATTTAAAAAATAGCGAAATAAGCTGGTTTTATCTGTATTAACTCAAAATATATTGTATAATGTTAAGGAAAATTAATTGTTATCATTTAGTTACCCATTGGAAATATTGAGTTTCTTTAAGAAACGTATAAGAAAATAGTCATATTACATTACCGGTAACTAAATTATAAATTACAATCGGCGTATTTTATCATATATTTTGGTAAAATCAGATAAAATAAAGGCAGTATCACACGAGACCGATCTTTCCCTCAACTATTATCGTCAACACTGGTCTGGCAGCTTATGAAGTAAATGTTATTATATATTTGTGATACATAAATTACACTAATTTCTGCCTCGTTTCAGATGCTCGGATGCTTTAACTGATCACAAAGGAAAAAACTGCATATATTTAGGATTGGTAGTATTTTACTCTTTCAGCATATGATTACATGTTTCTTTGTTTTATTTTTTGGCTATAATTAGACGAGTTTATGCAGCTTAGGAAGGACCGGTAGGAATCAGTAGCATGCAATCTATTTTGATCAACCCTCTGACTCTCACAAGTTCTTCTTAATCTGATAATAATCCATTCAGCACCGGTGACGTCCTTTTCATCATATTATGGCAACAATTAGACCAATTTGTTCAGCTTTGGAAGGATCTGTGGTAGCAAAAAGGATATTCTGTATCCGTTAAATTTACAGAGGTTCTTCCAACCTGGATAAAATCGTCTTATTGTAACCAGACTATAATAAAAAGGACGTCACTGGTACGGAAGGGGTTAATGATAGCAAAATATAATGGAAAACATGTGTGGTCTTCTACTGAAGGGGGTAAAGGCGGTGTCACACGACCGGTTTTTCCCTCAATTTTTGACAAGCAAGTTTTGTCTGGCAATATTTCGGTGTTCTATCGAGATGGTATCGGAAACTAGACACACTTTAAATTATATTACATGACTGAAATTTACTTCCACTTTAATGCTGCATCTGCCAGACCACAATTGCTCCAAAAAAAAAAAACATGGCGGAAAAAGCGCTTGTGTGAAACCGCATAATTTCGTGAAGGGTTTAGCCCAGGTGATTTTGGACATATAATTTGCATTAAGGCAAACGGACAATTAATACACGCCTAAATTTCGAATCCACAATAAAGGCATAATTACAATTCTGATGCTTCTAATGGATACATGGGGTTGTACTGTACTTAGGAAAAATAGTTGGGCGTATTCCATACATTAATTCCTAGTCCATGGGTGATTCACTGTTTTCATAATTGACCACTTGTGAGTTTTGGTCTATAAGGAAGTTGGAGTTGTAGACATCGATATTTAGCAGAATCTACAGCTAAAAGATGGTTGTAGTGTATTTATAAATACATGTAATCAAATTCACCAAACATTCTATCCATCACCAACTCGTATAATTTCTGTATTTCTCCTAAATAGTGATGTTTACAGTTACAATTTCCTTATAGACCAAAATTCGCAAGTGGTCAATTGTTTGAATAGCTGCCTTCCCTTCTTGCTGGAGGTTTGCTCTCATTCAACCTGTCCCAAAGAAGGGTGACCGCTCTCAACCCTCTAACTATCGTCCAATTGCTCTCATCTCTTGTATCTCTAAAGTTTTTGAACTATTCTTGCTTCCAAATTTCTTAAGCATTTCTGTTCTCATAATCTACTCTCAGATCGCCAGTATGGCTTCCTTAACCCAGCAAGTGCGGGAAGACTCTTAAGAGTTACCCCGGGCGACTGCGGGAAGACTCTTAAGATCCTGGGCCTAAAAAAATCCATTTAAAACACCCAAACAAAAAATTGTGTTTTTTTTTGCCCCTGGGCCATGCCAAATATCACTCCTCCACATCCCCTCCTTCCCCACTTCCCTCCCCTCCTTCAGTTATCACCTATTTTCCCTGTTATTCCCTTATTCTGTGGTTTATTTTCGTGCTAACATTAGCGAGTTGGTAGCAGGGCGTTGTCATCACTGTTACCAAGCGTGGAAAAGAGCGAGAGAGAGACTATTGCGTAACAGTGTCTCTCCAGACAAGGGGAGGGGAGGAGGGGAGGGAGGTTGCCTCAGCCATACATTATGTAACTCCCGGCCTGTATCGCTGATTTTGACCATCCAAACGCTGTTTCCACTTGTTTTATTGCTGTAACAGGTTAATACCTTTATAATCAACCTAAAATAGGCGCATATGGATAAGTATTAATGCTATTTGTGGTAAAATAGCGATGTTAGTGATGGGAACAGCTCAAATACGTGCGCACAGGCGTGTGGTGTCTCATAGCCCCCATGCGCACGTCTTAGGTTAAGGGTCGTTCTACTGGTGATCTTCTTTCATATCTTACTAACTCTTGGTCATCCTCCTTTCGGGACTTCGGTGAGACTTTTTTTATTGCACTAGACATATTGAAGGCCTTCGATAGAGTCTGGCACAAATATTTAATTTCTAAACTACCCTCCTTCGATTTCTATCCCTCCATCTGTGCCTTTGTTTCTAATTCCCTTTCCGGCTGTTTCATAGCTGAGGTTGTGAACGGCCATCGCTCACTTCCTGATCCTATCAGGGCTCTGTCCTATCTCCCATTCTCTTTCTAATTTTCATAAATGATCTTCTCAACTGTACCTCCAGTCCCATCCATTCATACGCAGACGACTCTACCTTGCACTACTCAATTAGTTTTCCAGAACGCCCCAGCCAGCAAACCTCAAAGCCTCAAAAACAAACGTATTGAAGCCATAGAACACTTATCCGCTGATCTAACTACTATTTCCAATTGGGGCAGAGAAAACCTTGTTGCCTTTAATGCTTCCAAAACCCAATTTCTCCATTTTACTACCCGTCCGGAACTCCCAGAGGACTTTCCCTAATAATTCAACATCTCTCAATATTCTTGGTGTCTCTTTTTCTTCTGCTCTCACTTGGAAGGACCATATTACCAGTCTTGCTAAGGCAGTTTCCCAGAAGCTGGGTGAAAAAGGGCTAGAGCAAATGGGGTGTAAATATCTACACCTATTCCCTACCTGACTCTTCCCAATTGATAGAAAAATTAACTCGGTTACTCTAGTCCTTTTTGAGTTACAGAGGTTAGGAGTCATGATCTCTGGCCTACCTATAATGAATGGACTATAGTGAGAATGAATGAGCGTACGATGGACTAGGAATTATTATATGGAATACGCCCAACTATTCTTCTGAAGTACAGTACAAGCCCCTGGATCCATGAAAAGCATCACGATTGTTATTGTGCATTAATTGTGGATAATTGTATACCGAGTATACATATATATATTTTTCTATGTGAGTGAGGGAGGCAAAAGGCAGAACTGCCTGTAGCGAGTGCCTCCCCCAGAGTTGAAAGAGTGACAGGGCCAAAATCAAGGAATGTTCGAGCCAAAATGCCTGGACACACAGAGTTTGAAGCAATTTAAGTCACAGGAAGAGGGAAAGACTGATTCTGGGAGAGAGTTCCAGAGCTCAGCTGTTGAATAGAAGAAGGACTGGGAGTATCATTTCACTCTTGAGTTGGAGAGTTGCACTGAGTAGGGGTGGGATTGTGTTGCAAGATGGGAACTACATACCCTACATATAGGAGGTGGTATACTCTGGGAGAGCTCTGAGGAACATTGATTATTGCAGTAGCGATAGAATAGCGAGAGAGATGCAACATTGCGGCAAAGAGAGAGAGGTTGCGGAGAATTGGTGAGTGGACGTGAGTTAATGATACGAAAGGCCTTCCTTTCTACTTTGTCTAGGAGTGCGGTGTGTGAGGATCCTTCCCACACATGTGAACAATACTCAATACAAGGACGCACTGTGCCCCCCAAGGGGTAAAGAACCCCTTGAGGCGGTTGAGCACACCCAGCTTCTGAGAGGCTGCCTTAGCAAGACTGGTAATATGTACCTTCTAAGAGAGAGTAGAAGAGAAAGAGACACCCAGAATATTGAGAGAAGATGAAGGATTGATTTTTGTAATATTGAACTATAAGGGATAGTCTTCTGGGAGTTCCCGATGGGTAGTAAGATGGAGAAATTAGGTTTTAAGCATTAAAGGCAACAAGGTTTTCTCTGCCTCAATTGAAAATGGTAGTTAGATCAGAAGATAAGTGTTGTATGGCTTCATTACATTTGTTTTTGAAGGATTGCTGGCTGGGGCATTCTGGAAAACTAAATGAGTAGTGTAAGGTATAGTCATCTGCGTATGAATGGATGGGACTGAAGGTACAGTTGAGAAGATCATCTATGAAAATTAGAAAGAGAATGGGAGATAGGGCAGAGCCCTGAGGAACACCAATTGATAGGATGAGGAAGTGAGCGATGGCCATCCACAACCGCAGCTATGGACCGGCCGGAAAGGAAATTAGAAACAAAGGTACAGAACAGATGGAGGGATAGAAACCGAAGGAGGGTAATTTAGAAATTAAAGATTTGTGCCAGACTCTATCGAAGGCCTTTGATATGTCTAGTGCAATAGAAAAGGTCTCACCGAAGTCCTGAAAGGAGGATGACTAATGCCCCTTTCCCACTGGTGAGACAAGTCACGATTTTCGTCGCCTACACCAATAAATTGGCACATTCGTGACATGTCTCAACACCTCTCATGAACAATCGTTTGACTCTCAAGGCCTCTCAAGGCCTCGCAAGGGCCTTCGCAAGGGCCTTCGCAAATGTTCGCACAGTTCAAAATTTTGGACGAGAACTCACGAGGATTGGTTACCCTCGCAAGCATCGTCGAGCATCGCCGAAGGGATCTACGAGGGTATCTGCGACATCGGCGAGACATCGCGGAGGGTTTCGCATAAAAAAACCTTTGCAACGCTGCATGGATGCTCACCGATGCTCTGCTCGCCGATGCTCTCAGATGTTCCGAGAACATCGACGATGCCAAAGAGCACCTTCGGCGAGGTGGGAGAGAAAGACAAAAAAACGAGGAGGGAGAGAAAGAGAAAACAGCGAGGTGGGCTCAATGTTTATGTTACGGCTTAGCCTAATTGAGCCCACCTCGCTGTTTTCTCTTTCTCTCCCTCCTCTTTTTTTTTTTTTTTTTATGACCGACACTACGAAATAAACAAGGGCACTTAATAATGGACTAGATGATAGGCTATATCTGCAACAACGGTACGCTAATTCCAAAACCCTCGAACTATTACGCCTGTGAAGAAAAACACTTAAAACCCGTCAGAGTTAATCTACTGGATAACGGGGTATCAATTAACTAGGTTTTAGTGCACTTCTACAAAGGCTTTCCGGTGACGGTAAAGCCAACTCACAACAGGAGTACTTACGTTACGAAAATGCTCTTAAGTAATAACAATGCTTGAATAAACTATATAAGATTTAATAAAGGAATAAATGCTTACGTTAACTTTAGTGTGAGTCAGTACTCAACACTAAACTCTTCAATGCTCTATGAAAACACTGGAAGTCTAGTCCTACAGCAATCAGATATGGAATCTTCTAAAAAGGCCTGATGCTCTAAGATGCTCGTTAATATAGAACATAAATAATGCAGGGGCAGGACACCAAAGCATGTATCTTAAATACACCAATAAGTAGGACACATATATAATAACAAGGGAGTGCAACAACTCTGTGACAGCACTAATAATAACCACTCAGAAACAGTACCTACTTCCTTAGCCAACGTAACAGCCAAACTGGGTTGTGCACTATGCATCAACCTAGGCTAAAATAAGGCGTGAATAATTCCTAAAGCATACACAATGAAAGTTAATAAACACAATGTTGTCTTTCTCACTAATAAAGTCTAGCAGTGGCATAAAAGGTATCAGGAAACTAGGCAGAGCGCAAGCAAGCTCGTAGCCTACTGTCTCCCCTTGAACAGATTTCCCTTATGTTATGTTAAGTGACTTGGAGGCTCTCTTGGTAAGTCCAGATCTCTAGTATCTGGTCTTGCCCTGGCGCTCCACAAAGGTCAACAAAATGAGGTAGCAAGCATACAGGTAAGTATAAGCAAAAGCCCTTCACCTGTATACTGCTACACTCGCAAAGGAAAATCTGAACAAGGGTTACAGGCTAGCTAGCTTCGTCGATGTTGTACAGGCTCTGACTTGCCACATACATAACTCAGACAACGACCAAAGATACCTTTCACTGTTTAGCATTAAATAATGGGAAAGAACAGCTCAATACTTAGAAGCACCCCAACACTAGGCTACCATATGACTATGACTCTAATAATCCCTAAAACTAGTGCAAACATATATGGAGAGCTGGTGCTGGTAATATGACTGGCCGACTATGAAAGTCGTATGCAGAACCAGAAGGGATAAGTAATTGAATAAAGAGAGAAGTATGAAAAGGAAGAAGTTCAGAGAGAGAGAAAGTAGTATAGGGTGTTATATGGGGGACAGATTGCAAAGGACATGTAGGACCAAGCACGCTGTGCCAAGCTCTGAAGGAGACACGCGGGCAGGAGCCAGCACCACCCTCGCAGGACCGCGGCCTCCAATCACAGACCACTACGTCATGAAGAGCAAGCGTCCTATGACGTAGCCAGGCCCGCTGGCCAATCACGGGCGTGGGAGACTCCTGCGAGCGAGGGAGGCACATTGTGTGGTTGTTGTTACGGGGGGCGTCTCGTAAAATTTCCAAGAAATCGTGGGCTGAGTTAAGGTTGAATTGGCTGGGCACGTAGGGGGTGAGGAGGTTGTTCAGGGCCTTGGCGATCTGGTAGGTGGCAGTGGGGATCTGGGAGAATACATCGGAGATTTCGGAATCTCGTCGGAGAATACACCCCTGGTTATGCGTACAGAACCATCAAAACACACAAACCTGGGAACCCCCTCCGCCCCATCATCTCCCAGATCCCCACTGCCACCTACCAGATCGCCAAGGCCCTGAACAACCTGCTCACCCCCTACGTGCCCAGCCAATTCAACCTTAACTCGGCCCACGATTTCTTGGAAATTTTACGAGACGCCCCCCGTAACAACAACCACACAATCGCCTCTCTCGACATAGAAAGCCTGTTCACCAACGTGCCAGTGGATAGGACCATTGACATGATTCTACGTCGAATTTATCATTGCCCTGATACACCAACACTGGACATCCCGGAGAAGGCCCTGAAAACACTACTGGAGCTATGTACCAAGGAGGCCCCCTTCCTTTGCCCCCGTGGTAACATGTACAAGCAGATAGACGGTGTGGCGATGGGCAGCCCCCTAGGAGTTCTTTTTGCGAACTTTTTCATGGGTACCATCGAGGAAGAGCTCCTAGCTGCCCAACGACCCGCCGTCTACTGTAGATACGTGGATGACATCTTCGTGCAAATCAAGGACCTCCACGAACTACAGGAACTCCAGCGTCGCTTCATGACCTCCTCCGGACTTAACTTCACCTTTGAAAAATCTAACAATGGACAACTCCCCTTCCTCGACATCCTCGTAGCTCTGAACGACCATGGGTTCAAAACCACTGTCTACATTAAACCAACTAACACAGGACAATGCCTCAACGGCGATAGTGAATGCCCCCGCCGTTATCTTCTATCCTCCATCTCCGCCTATGTTAGGAGAGCCCTCACGCACTGCTCTACCTGGGCCGACACCCACCAGGAACTAGAAAGACTATCCCAAGTTTTAGTAAATAACGGATACTCCAACTCCGACATCTCCAGCACCATCAACCACCATCTTGAAAAATGGTACACCCAAAGCCCTCCCAACATTGACCCCCCCCAATGAAATTAAGATCTTCTACCGCAATTACATGTCCTCTGAACACAAAAATGACGAGGCCGTCTTAAAAGAAATAATCTCCAAGCATGTCCACCCAACCAACCCGGAAAACAAAATCAAATTAATAATTTATTACAAATCCCACAAGACCTCCAACCTCGTTCTCCGCAACAAACCAGCCTCCACCAAGATAAAGAGCCCGATGACCGACGATCACGTCATTTACCAACATACCTGTAATTATGAGGACTGTGGACCTCATTCCTATATTGGTATGACGCAGACTCGTCTTTCACGTCGGTTAACTCTTCACCTTCAGGCTGGAGCCATCAAAGACCACTATCTCACCCCTAACCACCCTCACCTCACACGCAACGAGTTAGAGAAACACACCACCATACTCGATAAAGAAAGTGACCCAAGGAGATTACCTATTCTCGAAGCTTTATATATCCAAGCCTTACATCCCAACATCAACAACCAAACTCTGGACCTTCAGATCCTTCCTTCTGCCAAAAGGCACTTTCCTACAGGACCTAACACCCCCCCTCGCCCCCCGGTGCCCTTGACGCAGCCCCCCGCACTACCTCCTTCAGCTTCGTCTTCCGCAGGCGCCACACAACTTAGGCCACGCCCCTCGACACGCAGCCAATCAGCTTCGACCCCACCAACCGACCACCATCCCGCATCCAGTGCGCATGCGTGAAGCGGTTCTCCCTTTCTCTCTCCTAGAATACCCCTCCACCAATAGTAGACTTTTGCCCCCTGATTTTCGCCTCCTCTGATCCTCCACCCTCTATATATACCCTTCCTGTTTACCTTTTATATCATTCCTTCCTTACTTGATAATGCTGGTTGTCCAGTGAAATGCGTCGTATATCCTGTATCTTCATGTACTTTAATGTAACCCTGTACCACCATGAATTTTGCTCATCTCCTTCATCTACTTCCCGCCACCCAGCGAAAACTCATCAGAGACCTGGAAACTTTGAATAATAAAATTTCCAACGCAGAAATTGCCATTTCTTTCAACCTCGTATGTATTAAAGAATATATATACAAATAAGCCCGTCATCCTCTCTCAATATTCTTGGTGTATCTTTTTTTTCCGACCTCTCATGGAAAGATCATATTTCCTATCTATCTATCTATCTATTTCTGGACACCGTGATCCCCAAAGGGGTGGCCACGAACGAAATGCCCCCATGCACCTTTGTCCCCAGTCAGTTGATGCCCCTCCTCCCATCCACCATCGCTTTCACGCATATACTTCTTATCTCAATCTTTCCACCTCTCGGTCTACCTCTCCCTCTCTGTCCTTCCACCTCACTTTCGTACGTTCTCTTAGTCTGGAGGCCCTGAGAGATTCCTGAGAGTTGACGTGGAGGCTACAGCCAGGGCCTGCCGGCCCATATGGTCAGGAGGTCTATGGTAACTCTATGGTAACTATGGCTTCTCATACGTTCCACATGGCCAAACCATCTCAAGGTGTTCCTTTTCACATTTCCAGCACTTCTGCATCCACACCACACCACTCTCGCACTCCCCCATTCGTCTGTCTCTCCCTCCATGTAACTCCGCATACACCTCTCAAGTAACTAATTTCCATCTCTCTCACATTTGGTTTGAGTCTCTCCAACAACGTCCATGCTTCGCTCCCATAAGTCAATGTCGGGATTACGACATGTTATGCATGGACTTCTTTACTTCCATGCTGACCACCCTATTTCTTGTTGTTGCTTTCAGCATTCCTACAACCCTCTTCCCATGTTACACCCTCTCCTGCACTTCTTCATCCATACTGTCATCTTTCTTGTTCTTGTTCTTGTTAGGTGGACCCGCAGAGGGCTGCTCTCGGGCAGCATGATATGCGGAGGTTGTGCAGGGGAATTATGAGCAAGGTATAGGATCGGGTCAAGGATTAGGGAGATAATGAGTAGTGATCCTATTTCTAAAGGAATGAAGAGTGGGGCTATTTACTATGTGAGATGGGAGGTGATTCCACTCTTGGATGCTGCGGAGAAAAATGAATGTCTGAATATGTCCGTGCTTGCCTGATATGTGTGGTATTTTAAGTTGTGGCTGCGTCTCGTAAATCATATGTTTGTAGGGTGTAAATATGTATTTTTATCTATGTCCGCTAGATTGTTTGTGATTTTGTATAACATTTGTTGTCTGTGTATTTGTCTTCTTGTTACAAGGGGGTCTAGTTTAATGTCTTGTTTGAGCAAAGTGACTGATGTAGTTACTTAACACACTGCCCAAATACTTAAATGAGCTGATATTCTCTATAGCCTCACCATTCAACCTCACCTCACACTCTGTGGCTGCACCCCTTTCAAAGACCATAACCTTACTCTTCCCCGCATTTACCTTCAGATTCCGTTTTTCACACACTGTTCCAAACATATTTACCAGACCTTGCAACTCCCATTCACTATCGATCATCAAAACTGTATCATCGGCAAACAGCAGTACAGGCAACTTCCACTTGTTTCCTTCCCTTATAAGCGGTACACCAACATCCACTGTTCTTCCTTGTATTTCTTTCATGACTCCATTCATATACTGTATATATTGAACAACCATGGGGACATCACACACCCTTGCTTTAACCAACATTCAGATCAAAGAACTCGCTCTGTTCATTCTCCGCACGTACTGCCGCCTTTGCACCCTCATACATGCTCTTCACAACTTTCATCAACTTGCCTTCTACTCTGTATATGCTCAGTACTTTCCACAGACCTTCTCTATAAACTCTGTCATAGGCCTTCTCCAAGGCCATAAAGGCAGCATACAGCTTGTGTTGCTTCTCTAGATATTTCTCCACAACACATTTCAGGGCAAAAATCTGATCTACATATCCTCTTCCCTTCCTAAACCCGTCCTGCTCGTCACCTATCCATTTCTCCGTTCTCGCTCTCACTCTCTCAATCACTACCCAACTGTACACCTTCCTTACTACACTTAGAAGATATTTCCCCCAGTGATTACCACACACTCCTCTTTCCCCTTTACCCTTGTACAGTGGGACTATTATGTCAGTCTTCTAGTCATGAGGCGCACTTCCCTTCTCCCTTTCTAGTTTACCCATTTTCCATACCCATTCGATCACTATCTCACCACCATACCTCAGCATTTCCCCATACACTCCATCTATTCCTGATGCTATATTGTATTTGCTGGCGTTTCATTCCTTAAATTCAACAATTAGTTGAAGTACTCCTTCCAGCTCTCGACTCTCTCTTGCTTCTTGGCTAACACTCGCCCATTTTTATCTTTTACACCTTCCCTCCCTAACTTTCTTGACCTCTTTCCAAACCAGTTTCTTACACTCCCTCCATTTTGTGAGTTATAGAGGTTAATGTTCGAGAGTTTTGGCCTACTTTTTTTTGGAACAGGGTATAGACTATAGATTGTACAGGAGTGGTCAGGAATTCTGGAACACCTGTTAACCCCTTCACTACAGGGGACGTCCTTTTGTGTGCTATTTTGGCCACTGTTAGAGGATTGTATTTAGTTTAGGAAAGATGTCTACCTATAAAAAGACTACAGAATATCTCTACCAACCCTTTTAACTACCACAGATCTTTCTTAAGCTGCATAATATTGTCCAGAATATCTCGACTAATTCTTTTAACTACCACAGATCCTTCTTAACCCCTTCTGTACCGGCAACGTCTTTTAATGTTAATTCTAGCTGTATTTATACGATTTTGTCCAACTTATTAATTAAGGATCTGTGGTAGTAAAAAGGATTAAGTGAGTTAGTTCGAAGTCTGTTAACTGTCTGAGACCCTTTTTAAACTGAATAAAATCGTCTAATAGTAGCAAGAATAAAGTAAAAGAGGTGTCCTGGTACAGAAGGGGTTAAGCTGCCTAATATCGTCTACATATAACTAGATCAAATATAAACTACATCCTCGGTACAGAAGGGGTTAAGGTGCCGTCCTTTTAACTTTTCTCTGGCAATTATTAGACGATTGTATTCAGCTTAAAAAGGGCCACCAGATATGAACAGACTTCGAACTATCTCACTTAACCATTTTGACTACCACCGATCCTTCTTAACCCTTTGAGCACCAGCGGCGTGGGTTATCTTTTATTCTAGCTATATTCAGACGATAGTATGCAGCTTAGGAAGGATCTGTCGTAGTTGAAAGGGTTGGCTGAGATAGTTTGAAGCCTTATTATAGCTAGAGGTCCTTCCTTAGCTGAATAAGATCGTCTAGTAGTTGCCAGAATATGATTAAAAAGACGTCCCTAGTACTCAAAGGGTTAAAGATAAACAAAGAGAATCACAAGTTCGTATAATGAGGCTTAAGGGAGCCCACCTCGCTTTTTTCTCTTTCTCTCCCTCTCTCTTTGGCTTGTATCCATTCGGCCCCATTCAGCCTACTGTTTTAAGACGTTTACCCCCATCCAGGTGTTAATATTTTCCTGGCGAGCGGTAGCGAGCTAGTATACATATATTTTTGTTTTGACAGCAAGCTAAATTTGTAAATTTTTCGATAGAAAAATTTCTCCAGCAAAGCCGGATTTCTCCATACAATGCTTGCTCGCTATCGCTCGCCAGGAAGATATCGACACCTTGATGGGGATAAACGTCTTAAAACAGTTGACTGAATGGGGCCGAATGGACACAAGCCAGGGAAAGAGAGAAAAGTAGAAAAAGATTTAAAAAAAGCCGGTGACCCCCTTAACGCTCAAAGAGCGGGTGGTGGAGTATATTTCACTGTGCCGCCCAGCGTTTTTTTTTTTACCATAAATGGGGTTGTTTCCGTGCTCTTTTTCATGCATAAAAAAGACCCAGAGCGTAATACAAGTATGTATCCCTGAAAGGGCGTAAATTGAGCTTTCCAATGACACCCGAACCATACTTCTACGATCACTGGTTGTCTTGCAACGATCGTGCAACCGAAGGGCAAAATCACCAAAATACGGTAATTTCTTTATATAATTACGTATGTAGCGAGGGAGTGAGGGTGGATGTAAGTGGAGTACATCTCAGTCGGTCCACGGCGGCCGTGGCGAGTGGTCATGAGGTAACCCAGGCTCCTCCCGTCGCTCGTCTCTCTCTCAGAGCCAATATTGCGCCAAAATTGCACACAGACTGAAGTCTGGCCCCGCCACATAGTCCAAATTTTTCGATACGGACTTAATTTATTAAGTCGGGCCCCGATAGACAAGGGTTAAGGGGCGATTTTCACTTAATTTTTTTTTTTTTATGGACCCACTTCTTCTTTTTTAGTCCCATTAGTTTTGAGATTTGAAGATGTTTGCTCCATAAGATTAGCGATTGCAAGACCTTTCGCCCCATTTCTGTCAATATTTTGACATTTCGTGCCATTTAGGTGTTGATATTTTTCCTGGTGAGCGATAGCGAGCCTATTTTTTAGGAAGAATCGGTCTTCGCCGGAACATTTTTTTCTTCCAAATTTTTTACAAATATATCTTGAAAAGGTGGGGGGGGGGGGGACGGGGGGACGGGTCTTGGCGGTATTTTTTTAAGCTTGAAGGAGGTTTAGGGAGGAAACTAAGGTTCATATATATACAGTATATATATATATATATATATATATATGTTTCTAATCTCTCAGTGGGGTTCGAACCGCCGACCGTCAGGATGATAGCCGACGCTTTAATCAACTACACCACGGCAGTGGTGTAGTTGATTAAAGCGTCGGTTATCGTCCTGACGGTCGGCGGTTCGAACCCCACTGAGAGATTAGAAACATTTATTGGCTCACATGCGTTTGTGATACATACTCAATATATATATATATATATATATATATATATATATATATATACAGTATTTTTCCCTTCCCAGCTCCTAATACCGAACGAATATTGTGGGAATGAGTGTTGTTTATAGAGAGTACACGGATTAGCACTCCCATTTCTGAAGCTAACGTCATTTTTCCAGCTATTTAGTCCATTAACGGCGCTGAGAAAGGAAACAATTGTTTAAGGGGAGGTGGGCCGTTTTTTTTTGGTCTATTAATTCATTTCATCCTTTATTTCTTAGTTTCCTCGCTAGACCTCCATCAAGCTTAGAAAAACACCCCATAGACCCCCCCCTTCAAGATAAATGTTTACATTTTTCGGTAGAAAAATGTCCCGGCCGAAGGCTGGTTGCTCTTAAAATTTCAGGCTCGCTATAGCTCGCCAGGAAAAAAATGACACCTAACTGGCACGAAAGGTCTTAAAATAGATAACAAAATGGGGCGAAAGGTGTTAAAAGTCGCCAAACTAATTTGACTTTATTTGACTTTACCATCACCTGTCCTTGATGTTTGGTTCGGCATTAACCCCTTGAAAACTGTGACGCGTTATGGCAGTCTATTATGGCTAACATTAGACGATTGTATACAGCTTAGGAAGAATCTGTGGGAATTAAAAGGTTAGAGAGACTATCCCAATCAACCCTCTGACTTCCATATAGGCTACCCTTCTTGATCTGAATAAAATCGTCTAATAATAGCCAGAAAACAGAAAAGAAATGCGTAATCGGTCCTCAGAGAGTTAACTGCAGGCCTACTCCCCCGTAATGATAATGGACTCACCATAACTATAACAGGACAGGTGAAGTTATTGAGGGATAAGCCATTATAACGGCACCTCGTATCTACTTTCCAAAGAGTATTGAGAGAGGAGAAGGGGTGTTGGAGAAAGAGGAAGCTGTTGGAGTGGCTTTGTTGTGCGTGTTATTAGTCTGTATATGGGGATGGTGAATGTATTGAGGGGTAAGCCTTTACAGCGGCATCTCTTATCTACTTTTTGAAAAGTATAGAGGGGAGGAGGGGTTTTAGAGAGGGAGGAAGCTGTTGGAGTGGCTTTGTTATGTGTGTTATTAGTATGTATACATCAGTGTTTTTAAAGCCCGTGGAAAGAGAGGCTAATGACACCATGGGTGGCTCCAATTTGGCGGAGGTTGGCCGATCTACTACGGAGTTGATAGGATGAGGAAGTGAACAATGGCCGTCCACAACCGCAGCTATTGAACGGCCGGAAAGTAAATTAGAGACAAAGGCACAGTTAGAGGGATAGAAACCGAAGGAAGGTAGTTCAGAAATTAGATATTTGTGCCAGACTCTATCGAAAGCCTTCGATATGTCTAGCGCAATATAAAGTAGCCTTTACCCTTATAAATCCCACAGATCCTTCCTAAACTGCATATAATCGTCTAATGATAACCAGAATAAATAGTCAAAATGCGTCATAATCTTCAAAGGGTTAAACAAAACCGAATATGTTGTGGGGGTTCCAGTCTTTGGCAGATTATCATTAATGGGAGGGTTTTTGTTATTTCTGGCCCCCCTTCTCCCTCATCCGTAGCCCCATTAGTTTTGAGATTTTAAGACGTTCGCCCCATTAGTTTGGCGATTTTAAGACCTGTTATGCCATTTTGGTGTCCATTTTTTCCTGGCGGATGATAGCCAGCCTGCAATTTCGGAATCTTGCCACCGTCAGGGACATTTTTCTACCAAAGATAGCACAAATCTCGAAGGGGGGTCTTGGGGGTACTTTTATTAGCCTAATGGACCTCTAGGTAACAAACCAAAATATATATATATATATATATATATATATATATATATATATATATATATATATATATATATATTAATAAGTAAATTCTTTTGTATATTTACAATTTTTAGTATAGAGAATAAATAATAAATGAAAAAGAGTAAGTTCCTCAAACTAATGATTAACCCTTTCAAGGTGTGATTGCGCATATATTTTCTGTTTTCTGGGTATTATACTCACAGATGATACCCGGGCAAGAGGCTATTCAGCCTGTGTGGCCCGGCTCAATATTTCCTACTATGCTACCGTGTTCGGGGCTAAGGTTGAATTGTGTGATTTTGTTAATCTTTTCTTTAAAGTCGTATTTCTGATCTTGACTCCTCCATGCCTTATCCAATTCACACTCAAATGCTATCACACTCCTAACACTAACAGACTATCACACTCCTAACACTAACAGACTATCACACTCCTAACACTAACAGACTATCACACTCTAACACTAACAGACTATCACACTCCTAACACTAACAGACTATCACACTCCTAACACTAACAGACTATCACACTCCTAACACTAACAGACTATCACACTCTTAACACTAACAGACTATCACACTCTTAACACTAACAGACTATCACACTCCTAACACTAACAGACTATCACACTCCTAACACTAACAGACTATCACACTCCTAACACTAACAGACTATCACACTCCTAACACTAACAGACTATCACACTCCTAACACTAACAGACTATCACACTCCTAACACTAACAGACTATCACACTCCTAACACTAACAGACTATCACACTCCTAACACTAACAGACTATCACACTCCTAACACTAACAGACTATCACACTCCTAACACTAACAGACTATCACACTCCTAACACTAACAGACTATCACACTCCTAACACTAACAGACTATCACACTCCTAACACTAACAGACTATCACACTCCTAACACTAACAGACTATCACACTCCTAACACTAACAGACTATCACACTCCTAACACTAACAGACTATCACACTCCTAACACTAACAGACTATCACACTCCTAACACTAACAGACTATCACACTCCTAACACTAACAGACTATCACACTCCTAACACTAACAGACTATCACACTCCTAACACTAACAGACTATCACACTCCTAACACTAACAGACTTTTCTGGAAGATTATTCCAATTTTCTATAACACGATTACACAAAAAATTCTTTGTTATGTTCAGCCTAGATCTATATTTATACAACATCTTACTGTGCCCTCTGGTGCGTTCATTTTCCTGTATCGTAAATAGCCCACGACAGACCTCCGCATCATACACTCCTTGCACTATCATGAATGTTTCTATCATTTCTCCCCTCGATCTTTCATATGCCAGCATTGGTAAATTCAATTTCCTTAATCTATCACTGTATGACAGGTCTCGCAGTGAAGGTAATAACTTTGTGGCTCTCCGTTGCACATTTTCAATGGCTGTAAGATCCTTTATGTTGTATGGACACCAAGCTTGACTTGCATATTCAAGAGTTGGTCTCACTAGCACTGTAAATAAAGGCTTAAACGTTTCTCCATCTAAACACATAAATGTTCTTCTTATAAGGTCAACTATTCTATTTGCTCCATTAATCTTTTCTGCTACATGTTTTTCAAAGCTAAGTTCATTGTCAATGGTCACTCCCAGGTCTTTTTCTTCTGTTACATGTTCCATGCTTTCCTCCATGATATATAGGCGTATACTCCTTCAGGCACTTCTGATTTACCAATCCTCATAGACTTACACTTATTTGGATGAAACTTAAGAAGCCATTTTCCTGACCAAACCTTCAGAGCCGTGATGTCCTCCTGTAACTTTGTAAAATCGTCCACTTCAATAATTTGTCTAAATATCTTTGTATCATCGGCATTAAGAAACACCTCACTGTTATTCAGATTAGGAAGGGTTAACGGGAATACAGGTATTAATAAAATCTGGATGGTTAAATTTCATACTAAGATACTAAATATACAGAATAGATGAGGCATAATGCGTGTTTATAATTCTGGTCTAAATTATATGGTTCATTATTTGATTTTCCTTTTAATGTTCCTTACTATAACCGAATTTCAAGCTCCGTACTATCTTTTACTCTCCCGTATTACCCAAGCCCCAACACTCTGGGGAAGGTTGTTACTGAAGGGGTGCGTATTTATGATTTACTTTATTTGATAGTGTAACTGGCTGCGTGTGTACGTTTATGTTAGAGCTGTACAAAATTACCTACGTTTACCTTCTAAATCCATTTTCTATCAATAAATGATTGATAGACAATTGTATATAAAGGGTAACAAATTTATAATTTGTCTATCATTTTCGATAAATATCTTTCTTTTTCACTTTATTAATATTTAGTATAAGACAATATACCATTAATCATATATAGAACATTTTTAGACCAATTTAGTCAAGGCAGTGCGCTCAGAATAGATTAGTAAACTGATCTCAACATTTTACGCAACAACAGCTATATGTATTTGCTCATTTATTCATCTCTATATTATTGTTTTAGTTGATAGGATTGTAATTATTATGGATATTATAATTAATAAACTTCGCCTATGATAATGATAATAATAATTTATTATAATAATAACAATAATAATAATAATTGTAATGCCCTCGAAAATATCCCGCAACCCCAATAATGTACTACCCGAGTTGACGTCTGGTATAGTGTAAAATAGTCGTTGATGGGAAGTCCAATAAACTCATCATGTGAATCACCACGAGACTATCACCTGGTTCTTACAAATAGGACTAAGGTTACTATACTTTTGTACGTCCGTGGTAGTACAGTGGGTTAGCGCGCGGGCCTGGTTGACCTTTGGAGGATATGGTTACTAACCAGGGTTCGAACCCCACCCAAGGCATCTCAAAACCTGTGGGTTTTTAGGAGGGTTAATTTCCCTTCAGAGGTTCGAGCCCCATGCCAGGCACCAAGGAAGTGGGCCTGGGGAGTTTTCACGTGACCATGAATTCCCTTCACACCCAGCATTTCATTGGTGGAAACAAATTTCCATTTATCGAGATATTCCCACCATGTCATTGAGCTTCTGTATATGTCCCGAGAGCTGCTTTTAGTTGATGTAGGGACTTAATATTCTTAGTTACGTCATTTGTTTGGGTCCCGATGATTTTCTTGATGTAAGGACTACTTCTGGGAATGCGGGTTGTTGCAGGCTTAGTTTTGGCTGAGGTGTTGGTTTTCTTAATCCTTGTGGGAGCCAGGGAACCCTTTTTGTTGACTGGGTTTTGATGGATTACAGTGATGATGGATGAGGGTGCTGGAATTACGTGAGTATTGCTTGCTATCTTTAAGGTTGGGGCGAACACGGATGATTGATCGGAGACAAAAGGAACAGGGGCCGATCGACGAATGTTGTGTGCAGGTGGGTGTTTTAGCCCGACTGTATCATAGGAGGAGAGATTATCTTCGGCGAATGGGGCAGGTGAAGAAGGGTTGGATGGAGGAGGTTCATGTGGTTTCGGAGGTGCTGAAGGTGATGTGGTAGACATGGAGGCTGGTGGTGAAGATGTAGAACAGGCTTTACCATAGAAACCGGTGGAGGTAGGTGGTCGAGGATGTGGAGGCTTCTGAGGTGGCTGTGGTTGGATGTTGACTTTTTTCTTCTTTGGTGATTTGGCTTTAGGAGTGGCTTTAACCTGATGGTTATGGCTTTTGTTCCTGATCGCTATTTTGATTTTCGGAATCCTTCTAGGGGAGTCTTCTGGAACGTCTTCAATCTTAGTTAGGTGGTAGATGGGTGGAGTTTTTCCGGGCACAGGCTCCCTCGCCGAGGCCATAGAACTGGGCGGGGGAGGCTCAAAAAAATCTCGAGGAGGGTCTTCCATCTCCTCAATTTCTTCTTCCTCTTGGTCTTCATCGATGGCTTGAATTTGGTAAATTTCCTGGAGACAGCATTCCTCACACTGGCACTCAAATGTCCATTGTCTTAGCTGGGTCCCAGGTGTCAGGGATTGGGTAAGCGGGATCGCAAGCTTCCCAACTGAAGGGGTAATTTAACCTATTGGGCTCTTGAGAGTGAGTGTTCCAGGGTACAGGTGCCATTGCCGAGGCTATCTCTAGGTACGGGCGAAGATCCTGAATTTAAAAAAAGTGTTGAGGGCCTCGGTTTTCCTGTTGGTTGTTCTGGTAAGATCGACCAGGATGATGGTGGTTAGGGTAGCTTCGCAAATTTCCCTGTGGGTCGCCTGACGAGAGGGGTCGGGGGCGGCCTTGGGATGAGTACTGCGATCTTTTCCTTTATTTTTTGGTTTGTCCAGGTCTTCGGTACATTTGAGGGTGCGTGGGTTTTTTTTTTATGGCTTCTATTGTGGAAGTTTTAGGCCGGTTGGCTTGCGAATAGTGATGATGTCCTCTGTAAATCCCACGGGAACGTGGATATCAAAGTATTCCCCAATATTTGAGGGAAGGATCCTTAACCCGGGAGCTCTTAAGAGCACACAGAACACCTGTTGCTGTTGTTGCTCATAAGTGTACAGAGGGTAAGCACGTTTTACCTGTCGGCTCACTATTCTCAAGGTACTGTTTAGGTTCCCTCTGTACTTGATTTCGTTGATTTTGGCTGCAGCCTAGTGATGGCTGAACATCGTTGATCACAATATTCCGAAAGTTGTCCCATGTCAAATCTGGGTGTACATGTTCGGCTACCAGGGGCACGGCCTTCCCCAGGTGAATTAATAAACCATAGACCTTCCTTACGTCGGTCGGGTATGCCAGGCTAATTAGCGGGCTGACCATCTGTAGGTACGTGCGAATATCCTGAGTTTCCGCGTCATACGTCGGTATGGGGAATTTTGGATCCATGATGACGTATGTGCTCTCTATCTCTTTCCTGATTACTGTGTCAAACAACTTCCTTCCCCAATCAAGAACCACCAGCTGCCGCCAATGTTATGCCGGGTGTGAAGGGAATTTATGGTCTCCTGAAAACTCCCCAGGCCCACTTCCTAATTGGTGCCTGGCGCTGGGCTCGAACCTCTGAAGGGAATTTAACCCTCCTAAAAACCCACAGGTTTTGAGATGCCTTGGGTGGGGTTCGAACCCTGGTTAGTAACCATATCCTCCATAGGTCAACCAGACCCGCGCGCTAACCCACTGTACTACCACGGACGTACAAAAGTATAGTAACCTTAGTCCGATTTGTAAGAACCAGGTGATAGTCTCATGGTGATTCACGTGATGAGTTTATTGGACTTCCCATCAACGACTATTTTACACTATACCAGACGTCAACTCGGGTAGCACATTATTTGGGTTGCGGGATATTTTCGAGGGTATTACAATAATAATAATAATCAATATTGTTAATTTGATCCTGTAATGGTCAAAAGTCTACTTTATTAATCCTAAGTAGCATAACATACTTAATAGAACTTAACTAAGTAGTCACATTCGACATTTGGCGACCTAGAAGGTGCCTGAGTTCCGTATATAAGCAGAAACGCTGTTTTCTATTACTTGAATCAATGTGTAGGCTACTAACTCACCTGGTTAACTCACCTGGTAGGGCCGCCAATTGGTAGCGCATGACAGGCCAAGGATCAGGCAGCCCAGGAGATAGCATGACATGCCAGTCAGATGCAACATTTGAATGTACTGGGGATGCTTGACTATGGGGTGACTGGTATTGTGTGTCGGACCAATAATATGATGGGGTAGTTTATCAGGGGTTGAGATGTTGCTAAAAAAAATGGGAAGGGAGATTTATGGGTTGAAGAGTGAGTTGTGGAGGTGTTGGGTCAATTTAGATTTGAATTGAGCAAGGGAGGGGGAATTAACTATTTCAGCTGGTAGGGAGTTCCACTGATGGATTATACGACAGGAGAAAACCCTTTTTCTTGCTTCAGTTTCTGTGTGGGGAACAAATATCTTGTATTTATGACCTCTTACTCCTTGGTGGGGTGACATAGTGAACAGGTCATGGGGTTTAATGGGCGAGAGATTATGGAATATTTTGTAACACTGAATAAGGTCTGTCCTCAACAATCTGCCTCTAATTGAAAACAGGTTTAAGGTAGAGAGACGATCATGATAAGTGAGACTTGAGTGGTTGGTTACTTGTTTCGACCATCGACGTTGAACAGACTCTAGAAGATTAAGATCGCCTTGAAATATAAGGTCTGTCCTCAACAATCTGCCTTTAATTGAAAACAGGTTTAAGGTAGAGAGACGATCATGATAAGTGAGACTTGAGTGGTTGGTTACTTGTTTCGACCATCGACGTTGAACAGACTCTAGAAGATTAAGATCGCCTTGAAATCCAGTATACCAAACAGGAGAAGCAAAGTCAAGCAAGGGTCTGATGTCGGAGATGAGGAGGGAGATCATAAAGGAAGGTGACCGGCATATGGTAGATTTTAGTAGGTTTGTAGCTACTCCTCCAGCTTTAGCCACAGTTTCTCGAATGTGTGAATGGAATCTTAATTTAGTGTCTATGGTAACCCCTAGGTCTTTGTGTGAAGATACTGTACTTAAAACATTTCCATCTAGATGATAGATAGCATTGTTTTGTAGCGTGAGTCCACGCTTAAATCGGAGATGGACACACTTGTTGGGTGCGAATTTTAGACCCCAAGAGGAGGCGGTAGATGCTAGAATGTTGATATTTTGTTGGAGATCTTGAGAGCTTGATTGTGGTGACTTGCTTGGATGCTGGATGTAGAGTTTGAGGTCGTCAGCAAACAACTTGTAGTAACAGGTGAGGAGGGTTCCAAGGTAATTAACAAATAGGAGAAACAACAATGGTCCAAGGACTGAACCCTGTGGAACACCACTTGTAACAGGTAGGGCTCTGCTATGGATGCCACTGATGGACACACTCATCGTTCGGCTGGTAAGGAAACTCTTAATCCACAAAAACAAATTACCTGAGATGCCGATGGAGGACAGCTTGGTCAGTAGGGTCTTGTGATGAACTCTGTCAAAGGCTTTGACAAAGTTAAAAAGGATCAGATCAACAGTGAGACCAATGTCATACCATTTTGTGATTTTGTCATATGAGAGCAGAAGTTGATCAGTCACTGACCTGTTGGCACGGAACCCAAACTGCGCATCATCAAGGAGCAGATGATCATCGAGAAAGCCATACAGAGTTTTGGTTATGATGCGCTCAAGGGACTTGCATGGAACAGGGGTGAGGCTGATTGGCCTGTAATTGAGAGGGTCAGTACGGGAGCCTTTCTTAAAAATAGGCGTGACATGGGAGTGTTTCCAGATATCAGGTACGACGCCAGAGTCAAGTGATTTTTTGAACAAGTCATAAAATGGACGGGCAAGAGTTGGGGCGCATTGTCTTAGGAGAACAGGATGGAGGTTGTCTGGACCCATAGCACTATCGGGGTTTAGAGATTTGAGTTGACATTCAACGTCTTCTACCGAGAAGTTTACGTGCGAGATATTGGCCAGGCTCTGTTGGTGGGGGCTAGGGTTGTCTAGGACTTCATTAACATAAACCGAGGCAAAAGCGCTAACAAACTTGTTCGACATGTTTTGTGGGTCGTCCGAAAGTTGATTGTTTATGAGAAGAGGGCCAACAGAGGGGCAGGCCATCTTCTTGTGTCTGATATAGGAGTGGAATAGCTTTGGCTTGACTTTTCGTTGTGAGATGAGGTATTGCTCATATTCACGCTGCTGGGAAATAACGGATTGTCTTAGGGTTATATTGGCAGATTGGAAGAGAAAAAGCTTCTGGAGAGTCAAATGAGATCTACGACCATATGTCTGTCTAAATCTTACATACTCTGCCCAACACTTGGACTTTTTCCTGTGCAAGTGCAGGGGAACTTTTTTGTGCCAGGGTGGAACATGATTTTGGGGATTTTTTTCTGGGATGTAGCATTGGGCTAGGCTTGACAGGATTGTGGTTAGATGAACCGCTGTTTGGCTTGGGTCGAGATGGCTAAATTCGAGATCCCAATCATAGGATCCCAGGGCAGAGTTGATGGATCGATAGTCTCCACGAGCCCAGTTTAGTCGTCTGTAGAGGTTTGCATTGTTTAAGGGTCGCTCATCTTGGAACAGGTAAGTGAAGTAGAGGAGAGCATGACCACAGCGTGGGAATGGTGGGAAGGTTGTTATTTCAACAATTCTATCGTGATCAGTTGTGAGGACAAGGTCGAGTGTGTTGCCTGATGAGATAAAGGTTGGGTCTGTCACATGTTGGTGTAGACCTAGTGTGGTAAAGAGGTTGATAAATGTTGCATCTGTATTGGTTAGGTTCTGGTCAATGACAGGTTGTTTCCATGAAATTGAGGGGGGAGGTTAAAGTCTCCCATAATGATAAGTTCCTTTCCCACACTGAATGGTTGAATAAACGAAATGAGAGCAGTGTTATCTTCAAGGGAGTTGGAAGGAGGTCTGTATACTGTTAACATATAAAGATTAAGGGAAGGAAGAAAGACTGCTAGGGTATTGGGACATTGTGGCTGGTCATTACAGAGTACAGCTTTTAACCCTTTATTGGCGGTGCGCAACTTATGTCGTGTGAAAGAAATTTGGACTAAGTGGCAGTTCACAACTTATGTCGTGTGCCATTTTCAGCACGTAATGTTGCAGAGAGAGAGAGCTGAGCGGTGTGAGGAGCGTAGTAAGGTAGTAAGGATATGACCGTCGCACACCACCGCGGTGGGCCAACTGACATGAATCCCACCCTCCCCCACCCTCACGCACTCGCTACACAGGGAATTATGCAGGGAAAGTACCTAATTACATGGTTTTTGCACTCGTGTTGCGCGATCGTTGCAAGAAAACTAGCGGTCGTACAAGGATGGTTGGAGTGTCATTGGAAAGCTCTGTTTATGCCCTTTCAGGGATAGATACTTGTTTTACGCTCTGGGTCTTATTTAGGCATGAAAATGATCATGTAAACAACCCTATTTAGGGTAAAAACACCCCGCTGGGCGGTACATATAAATTACCGCCTAGGCCGCTCGTTAGGTGTTATAGAGTTTCTTACATACATGCACACACCATGTTTGGGTCTGGGCGACACAAAATCATTTCTAAATAAAGAATATCCACTAATGTTCACGACAGAATCAAAGATGACAGGCAGGAGCCAAGTTTCAGTAACTGAAAATATATCTATATTGTTATTTAAGCAAAAATCATAAACGTAATAAACCTTATTAGATAGACTATTTACATTCTTCAGAGCAAAACTTAATATAGAATAGTTGGGCTTCAGGTTAATTTTTTTAGTGGGATAGGGCCAGAAAGATGTTCAGGTTTAGGATCCGAGTGGACAATGTCTGGTTGGGGAGAAGATGGTGAGGTTTGGGACTCTTGGGAGGGTGAAGCTACTGCACCCGCTCCCGCATCCTGTGAGGGATTGCTGCTGTTAAGTTGGACACTAGCGACATGAGGAACACCGTTGGCAGCATCAACCTGTTGGGTGGGGGGAGTTTGGGGCTGAATGACTTGGGGAAGATGGGTACCGGGATTATTTTTAGTTGTTACTGGGTTTGAGGAGCCAGATGCTGCAGTGGGGTTGTTATTCCGTGGAGCCTGCCTGCCTGCGTTGAAGCGAAGCTTAATTTCCTCACGCTGTTTAAAAGTTAGGTCCTTATTTACAAATATAACAGAAAACCTGGACTCCCTGAGGTTTTTTGCAGAGCTAAGCAGTTCACGTCTCAAAACAGGGTCGAGAATTTTTGCTCGCACAAGATTAGGCCTAATGGGGGCAACTTCGCGGAGGGTAATTTGTTTGCGAGGTAATAAGAAGGACACTATTTCATCAAACTTGCCCTGAATGTCATTTGTGTCCGAGCCCAGACCTTGAATAACAACAAAATGGATTTTTTTTTTTTTTTTTTTTTTTCCTCGTTCTTTCTGTTCTACAATTTCCTCGCGCACCATTTTTTGAACAGATGGAAGAGAGGCAGACTGTTGGGGGGTGCTTATTGAGGCTTTGATATTGTTGACATAATTTTGTAGGGTTTGGACAGCGTGGATCAGTGGTTTTATTAGTTTGATGTCATCATGGAGTGTTTGGACAGAGCTAGCAAGGGATTTTACTGTATTGAAGAGTTGGGCTATGTCATTGGGGGATAGTGAGTCTGTGGGATGAGGCACTAGTAAGGCAATACTTGACTTTTAGCACTGTTGATTATATATATTCTGACATACGGAGCCCTGTATGTTAATTTAAGAGTTAGAATTAAGAGTTGAAGGAGTGCCAAACTACCCAGGCGGCGAAGCAGACCAGCGATCGAACTAGCAAGTGGGAAACCAGCTCGTCCGCATACCAGCAAACAAGTCTTCACACCTGCGTGCGTCATAGGGGACCCTGCAAACTACTTCGATGACCTGACGCTATGACGTATGATCGACGCCAGGAGACTCCATTGGACCACGCACCTCTTACGCAACTAGAGGAGCTGTGATTGGGGCGCGCACCATCACCCGCCTCCTGATTCGTTCCTACACCATCATTGTTTAGTATATAAGACCCGAGTAGTGGGCATTCAAATCAGTCTCATTTGGAGTTGGGAAGGTGAACTTGCAGCTGGAGGAAGACGGGGTGAAGTATTATAATGGGTTTGTGACTGTCAGTCAGATTATATAAGTGTGTGTTAAGTGTGTTCGGTGTAAACACTTACGTTATGTTGGTTAGTGAGATATGTGATTGGGAATTAACGTTAACGCTACTATTATGTACTTAACTATTTGATTGGGAATTAACGTTAACGCTACTATTATGTACTTGACTATTTTAGTTGACTAACTTGTGGACTAAAGCAACTCTTTAAGTAATTGGGTTATGATAAAAGTAATACTATTGTTTTATATTAAGACTTACGAGTTCTTTCATTTTCTTTTAATTAAGCTTACATTGCTTAACGGTGCTTAGTACGGTGATACTATTGTCTCTTATTAGTAATATCGCCTTAGACTAACATGGCTGTTTTAATGTTACTTCTAGTGATTTCCTAAGCTGAAGAAAATTCTTTTAGCTTCAAAATATTATTTTTGCTTTTCATATTATTTGAGTGAGACCTGAATCGAATCTATGAAGCGATCCTGTAACTTAATTTACTCATAATCAAACCTCAATGTTACGTGGTTAAGAAATACATTTAACTAATTATTAAATATATATCTAACTTTTTATGTGACTTTGATATTAATCCTGATGATAATAATAATATAATACTATTAACGTAAGACAAGAACCAAGAATAATTACATTAAATATAAATAAAAGGACATATAAGAAAACTATCTATTCATTTCAAAAAGGGTAAGAGACAGAAATATTCTTACTTTAATATTTAGCTTTCAAGACTTTTTATAGAATTAATAGTCCTTCTTTAGATATAACTTCTTCGGTTCATAACCATAGCCTACTAAGCTTCGGTTAAATAATAATTCTTTATAAATACTACATGACTTTAATTAGTTTCAGTATTTTTCATAATTAAAGAGTATCAGTCAATAAAGGATACAAAGTCCTAAGATCCAAAAGGAAAGGAAGCAACAACAGGAAATAATTTTATTAGATTTTACTTTTGGTTTGCCTTCAGCTGACTGATACCTTAATATATATCTCTGTGCTATCTAGATTCATCAAGTTAACCACTTGAGGATCAAGATACGTAACAATATATATATATATACAATCCTTATAGCCTTATAAATAGTTGAAAGTTTGTGGTAACTGATTAAATATATAATTTGCTTAATTTTGCTGTTACAAGAAATTATAATAGTTTACCCACTATAATTGTCTTAATTTTCTATGATAGTGTTTCCGAGAAAACCAAATATTTATAGGGATAACTTTAATATAATTTCTTAGCAAGCTAAATTCGCTATTTTATCGACATTACAAATCATCTATATACACACACACCATTAGTATTGAGCTATAGATAACGTTATACTATTTTAAGAAGTAGTTTTCTTCCCTCACCACTAATATCGGCATGGGTAAAATAACAAAATATTGGCATATTGGCACACCACACACTTCCTGTGCGGACATCAGTGAGAGAACATAGTAGTCGTTAGAAAATAGACTCTCTCACTGTATTTTGATCATTTAAAGTTAATTAATCAACAATAATGTGCTCATTGGCTGACCGCGACTCCCGGAACATTGCTAACGTAAAATATTTCGACAAAAACTGTAATATGGACGTCAAAATCGAAGCACAACGACGGGATGCGAGAGCTAAGAAGCGGGCAGCAGAAAGGGCCAATATTATGAATAGGAAAATGTTGGAAAGGAGACAGTGGAAGAAGGGAGAGCAATGGACGACTGAAGCAATGAACAGAAAGCTAAACATCGGCTGCTGTGCGAGGGTTGGCAGTAAGGGTGAGAAACATGGTCAAGGGTTGCATTTCCGTATAACGCCCAAACCCAAGAAAGTAACCCGCGATCCTCTGGTGAAATTGTCCAAACTTTCGGCAGTAAATCTCTGCCCATTAGATACACCCGACCTGCGTTGCCTAAAGAGCCTGACCACGTTGCCAGTTAACATAAACAAGCATTATGTAGATTTTCTGCTTGACTCTGGCTCTAGCATAAATTTAGTTTCAATGAAAACCGCAAAGCTCTTAGGACTTAGGGACAAATATCCCTACACATTGGTAAAAACTATAATTGAATGTTGGAAGGGATATATAACTTGTCTTATGTTAACATTCACCAATGTAGAAGTCTGTCTCAAAAATGGGCGGAAATTTTACATGGATGTGAAGGTAATTGAGAGTTCGGATTCGGCCATAGCATTTAGTGATATTATTGGCCGTCCAACTCTCGCTCGCTTAAACGCCGTCCAGCACTTCTCCTACACTTCCCCGAGGCTTTATTTCAAATCATTACATGCATTTGATAGGCCACTACGCCACCAAAAGTTTACAACTCAACAGGACCTTGTGAAAGAACCGATACTGAAAGGAAGATTCGTGGGCAAAGAGAAGCACTTCATTGGTAAACAAACCTTTGACGTTCTCTTGGACTCAGGGATGGGGCCTGGGCTTTACGTGTTGCCTAGTTGTTCTGAGAGGTTAGAAGCGGCCAAAATTCAGGTCCCCGAAACATTTAGCTTTGAAATAGACAAGGGTAAATATATCGACCATTCAATCACCTATTACAATGGTGTAGGGTCGTATGACTTGGTCATCGGTCGTAGAATGCTTTGCAAATACTCTTCCCTTTATGATTACAAATACAATACCCTTTACGTCCGACTTGCGAGTGATACTTACGGTGTTAAACTCGACATGAAAGAATAGCTTATGGTATTTCTTGTTAACCCTCTGAGTACCAGCAATATTTGTTATATTTAATTCTAGCTATATTATTTAGACGATATTATGCAGCTTAGGAAGGATATTAGGTAGTTAAAATAATTGGTTGAGATATTTTGAAGCCTTATTATTGCTAGAGGTCCTTCCTAAGCTGAATAAAATCGTCTAATAGTTGCCAGAATATGATGAAAAGGACGTCCCTGGTACTGAATGAGAGAGAGCGAACGAGCAAACAGGTGAGCCAGAGCACTTTGAAGGGTAGTACCACCCTAAAGGGGGTATCCCACTGTGCGATTTTTCGATGGCGAACGCCCAGCGACAGAGGGCGACAGGATTTTTTTGTCTATATTCCAAAAATAGCCATATTCGCTCCAACATTCTCCAATTGTCGCCAAAATCGCACAACGGTCGCCCTAGCGTCACCCATGTTCGCCCAGATTCACCCAGATTCGCCGTTAAATGTTAACCCATTGGCTGCGGCTATGTTTGGGCTATTTAGGGCATATTCAGGCACTCCTGAATGATAAATCAAGCATCTGCATTAAATGAAGTGTATTCTGCCGAAAACTAGGCGAAACTAGCTTCAAAAGGAGACCAGAACGGGCCCCGTACGTGGTCTGGTTCACCCGCAGTGGTGCCAGTGAACAAAAAAATGCAGAGTTCCCATCAGGATTTCTCAGTTATTTTGAAGATTTTGTAGTGAAATGTGGTGCTAAATATATAAACTTGGACTTAACCCCTTCACCCCGATAACTTTCATTCTGGCATTCTGACATTTTTCTATCAAATAATGTACAAATTTACCTTACTCTCAAAAACAAAAAAATATATATGTTGGCTCGCTACCGCTCTCCAGGAAAATATTGAAACCTGGACGGGGGTAAACGTATTAAAATAGTAGGCTAAACGGGGCCGAACGGATACAAGGCAAAGAGAGAGGGAGAAAAATAGAAAAAAAAAAAACGAGGAGAGAGGGAGAGAAAGATAAAACTAAAAAAGTCGAGGTAGGCTCAATTGTTAAGCCGTAACTAACGCAAACATTGAGCCCACCTCGCTGTTTTTTGTTTTCTCTTTCTCTCCCTCTCTCCTCGTTTTTGTTTTGTTTTCTATTTCTCTCCCTCTCTCTTTGCCTTGTATCCGTTCGGCCCCGTTCAGCCTACTGTTTTAAGACGTTTACCCCCATCCAGGTTCCAATATTTTCCTGGTGAGCAGTAGTGAGCCAACATACATATATTTTTGTTTTGAGAGGAAGCTAAATGTGTAAATTTTTCGATAGAATAATGTCTCCGGGGAAGCCGGATTTCTCCATATAATGCTGGTTCGCTATCGATTGCCAGGAAGATATCGATACTTGGATGGGGATAAACGTCTTAAAAAAGTAGGCTGAACGGGACCGAACGGATACAAGGCAAAGCGAGAGGGAGAGAAATAGAAAACAAACAAAAAACGAGGAGAGAGGGAGAGGAAGAGAAAACAAAAAACAGCGAGGTGGGCTCAATGTTTGCGTTAGTTACGGCTTAACAATTGAGCCCACCTCGCCTTTTTTAGTTTTCTCTTTCTCTCCCTCTCTCCTCGTTTTTTGTTTGTTTTCTATTTCTCTCCCTCTCTCTTTGCCTTGTATCCGTTCAGCCTACTGTTTTAAGACATTTACCCCCATCCAGGTTTCAATATTTTCCTGGTGAGCGGTAGCGATCCAACATATATATATATATATATATTTGTAATGAGAGCAAGCTAAATTTGTACATTTTTCGATAGAAAAATTTCTCCGGCGAAGCCGGATTTTTCCATATAATGCTGGTTCGGTATCGCTTGCCAGGAAGATATCGATACTTGGATACTTGGATACTTATCGAAAAATAAATCCATAATTGTATCTTGAGTGGGAATACACCTATTCCATAGATGCACAGACACTCAGACATACCCACACAATTATATTTACATTTTGATTCGAGGGCATACAGTATGTTTTTGTAATAGACCTTATGTAAACGAGATTGTGAACTTCGAACGAAAATATAAAACAAAGTTAATGTTCTCTATGGGACTGTTAAATGTTCAGAATAATTCGTCAGTATCATTCTTGTTCTCCCAAGTATTGTTCAGATATTCCGGGATAAGGCTTGTACACATTGATCCATAGATACACACACACACACACAATGTCCAGCTTTTCCACATTTCGCCTTTTCACACACACACACACACGCATACTCACTACAGCACACATACATGCACAGTTGCACACACACTCTACAACACACACACACAGAATGTCCAGCTTTTCCACATTTCGCCTTTTCACACACACAAACACACACACACACACACTAAAACACACACACACACACACACACGGCATTCGCCATATTCGCCATAAGTTGCACAACCTCCGCGGTTTTATCTCATTACATCGTCCAACAATTCGCCTTTTTCGCTTTCATTCGCTTCTGAAAAAACCCTATTCGCCGCAAATTTTGGGACATAGAAAAAAAAACACGGTCGCACGGCATTCGCCATCGAAAAGTCGCACAGTGGGATACCCCCTTTTAAGGGACAGTTGGACACATAAGGGTACCCCTGTACCATAAAAAAACGCTACTGATTTTAAGGGACAGTTGGACACATAAGGGTACCCCTGTACCATAAAAAACGCTACTGATTTTAAGGGACAGTTGGACACATAAGGGTACCCCTGTACCATAAAAAACGCTACTGATTTTAAGGGACAGTTGGACACATAAGGGTACCCCTGTACCATAAAAAACGCTACTGATTTTAAGGGACAGTTGGACACATAAGGGTACCCCTGTACCATAAAAAACGCTACTGATTTTAAGGGACAGTTTTTTTTTTTTTTTTTTTTTTTTTTTTTTTCTATATTCCAACTACTCCCTCGCGGGCATAGGCTGAGAGCCTGTACATTCCACCGCTCAACACGGTGAAGCCCGTGAGGTCTTGTTCCAGTCTGGGGAGTGAGACATGTGAAGCATCCATCATGGCTCGAAGCAGCTCCATCTCTGAAGCGGCTGGTTGCTTCGCTCAAGTGCTTCACCGTCTCACCCTCCAGACTCAGACCCTCACTCTCACAACGCCACCTATTGAGCAGTGAACTCACTAGGCATTGTCATGTGGGAATATTCATACAGTGTTATTTAATCAGGGAACAATGAGGGTATTTTTTTGGCATTTCGGTGGGCTTTGTGGTAATGCACTGATACTAGGTACAGCACAAATTCAATCCCAATAATATCTTCCCATTGACATATCGGGATTTGAACCCGGGTCCATTGGATTACCAATCCAGTGGCATGACCACTCCACCACACCTCCCCTTAAATGTCAGTTGGACACATAAGGGTACACCTGTACCATAAAAAACGCTACTGATATTAAGGGGAGACTGGTCATTTGTTTGGTCTATTAATTCGTTTTTCATACATGTTTTTCAGTCTTAAAGTTGCCAGAATATAATGCAAAGGATGTCGCTGGTACTGAGTGGGTTAAAATCACCAAACTAATGGGCCGAACGTCTTAAAATCTGAAAACTAATAGGCTATGCAAGGTGTGATTAATTTCCTGTAGTTGGTGCAGGGGGATAAGAATCCTCTTCTCCTAATATAATTCTCCTACTCGACAAGACAGAGGAATGGGCGAGGGAACGCGAAAAAGATCCCGGACTCTGAAAATAGGAACTTTAAATGTTGTTTCTGTTCGGGCTCTGTCTCATGTCGGCCACCCCCAGCAATGGGATATGAGCCTGAGTTTATACATAGTGCAGATGTTACGCTCAATAGAATCTACCGAACTCTACAGTCTGTTTCTTTTCAACTGACAGTAAATTGCAAGGTTCACATCAAGATTTCTCAGTTATTTGAAGATTTTTGTAGTGAGATATGGTGCTAATTATATAATCTTGGTCTTCATATGATGCAGAGACAGTAGTTTCATATTTTTCTGTTAAGGGTAGATGGGCCGTTTTTTCTGGTCCCCCTTCTTCCTCGTGTTTAGCCCCAGTAGTTTTCAAATTTTATAATGTTCGCCCCATTAGTTTGTCGATTTTTAGACCTTTCACCCCATTTCTTTTGTGGTATAATATCAGTGGAAGTTAAATATCTCTAAGCTATAATTATTCAAACAAAATCAATCTAAATTAAATTACTCCAAATCTAAATTGAATTCAATCTGAAACAAGCTAATTTATATCCAAAGGTCACACACAATTATTTATATATAAGGTAAGGTTATAAGGGTTAATAATATTCCAGGAATTAACTCGCCAATAGTTCCACGTGGCAATGAGACAAGGAAAAACGTTTACCCAATATGGCGGGCGACGGGGAAACCAGAGACCGGCTCGAAAGCACAAAGCAGGGAAGTAAATGAATGGATATATGAGAATGGACATGAATAATATGCTTAGCTGTCTGTCATGGCGTCGATGAGAGCGTCGTGAATGTGTAGATGTGTGTATTGCTGGCCGTTTAATGTGATTTAGAGGCACAAAAGCACGATCAACTGAAGGCGGAAATTAGATGTTAACTGGGTGGTGTTCGTAAAGGCTCTGAGCTTCCTCCAGCCCTTCTCCTTGCTGCCTTGGCATACGCCAGGCGCCCAAATTATCGTACCGTATCTATGTTGCTCAGTACGATAAATTAAATCAATATATACGATAAATTCATATATACTACATAAGACCATGTCAATATTGCATATTAGGCCTTTTATAATCTTAACTTACTTACAATCTTATAATACACGATCTAATCGTCCTACACCCTACCGTGGGAACGACCGTTAGACTGTCGTATATCTAGTGACGTCACAGAGACGTACCTTAGCACATTAATTGTCTTATACTATCGTATTACACGATACACTACCCCGACAAAACAAAAACTGAACCCTACCTTAAATTAAAGTTGCCCAGAGGCTGTCCTCTGACGCCACATATGAACGGTGCCAGCAGCAGCGCGTCTGGGACGCATCCCGGTCCGAGATTGATCACCATCCGTAAGGGGTGAATCGTCACGTTGAGAATTCTCGGACCCAGCAAGAACAGGTGGAGCATCAGATTGCAATGCGGAATCGAGCTCCAAAGCGTGCAAACGTGCGATAGGACAAACAGTAGTTCCAGTGGCCGTCCTCAATAGTGCCACCCGCTCTACAGAGTCTTCCCCCTTGTACACCTCCAACACGCGGCCTAATTTCCAGTACAAACGAGGACTATTTTCCCTTATTAAAACTAATTTACCAACAGTAGGTGCCGATGGTCTACCAGAGGGTTTGATGCTTCTCTCCCTCAATGCTAGCAGATATTCATCAATCCACCTCTTTCTAAAGTCCTCGATTACCTTCGAAATATACTGGTATCGCTTACACACCGCTGCTTCAGAGTACAACGAAGGATCCTCTAGTTCTATGATAGACTGGAAATCGGACGGGAATGCAGTCAATGGTTTACCATAGAGTAAATGAGCTGGCGTTAATGGTAGTGGTTCTTGCAGGTCGGTGTACGCATATGTGAGCGGACGATCATTCACGACTGCTTCTATTTCGGTGAGAACTGTCATTAAACTCACTCTTCTTCAATAAAGCACGTCCTACTACCGCTCTCAGTCCTGATTTAACAATGCCGAAACACCGTTCCCACATTCCATCAAACCAAGGCGCCCTAACTGGAATGAACCTCTATTCGCACTTCTTTTCTCCCATAAAAGTGATGATTGTAGGATCACTGCTCATATCCTTTAGGTATTTAGATGCTTGGATAAAAGTAGGAGCATTGTCGCTAAGTACTAGTTGAGGGAATGAACAACGTGCACAAAACCGTCTAAATGCCAGCATAAATTCCTCGCTAGACATATTGTCACATAATTCTAAGTGTACCGCGCGAGACGTTGCACAGGTAAACAATAATATATAGACCTTATCTTGCTCTCTCGTCTTCAATGCACCTGTGTAATCTAACCCTACAGCTTGGAAAGGCTCGATGTGTTTTACACGGCATTCAGGTAAAGGCAGAGCTGGTCCAGTCGCATAAGGTTTACCCTTTAGTCTTTGGCATATCACACACTTCCTTACTACGCGTCGAGCTACTTGTCGAACTCTGGGTATTCACCATGTGAGACGCAAATTAGAGATGATGTGATAGACCCCGTAGTGTTTTACTTCCTTATGTGCACGTATGACCAATAGATCAGTAACGTGATGTCTTGCTGGCATAAGTATAGGACGGTCTGTGCCGTCCGTTACACCCGACCACTTCAGGCGACTCTCACAGCTGATGAGGTCATTATCTAGGTGCAACCTCAATTGACACACTAAGTTAGGCATTATTAACTTAGAGCTTTGTAAAGATTCTAATTCATTGGAAAAGGTTTCTGCTTGAACCCACTTGATCAAAGTTACTTCAGCTGCTGTATATTCACGAGCATTAATGTTGTGACCCTTATTGCAGAGTTGGTCCGTTACTTTAACCTTGATATTAGATATAAATCTCAACACCCAAGCTACAACTCTGACTAATTTATTATAGTCACCGAATCTTGCCCACTCTATTACTGGACCCGGTGTCTCATTTGGTTGGGCTGTAACTGCCACTGTTTCCAGTGGTAGAAGTCCCTCACCAACAGCTTGCCATATCGTCCATTCATTTTCATGGAGCAGCCAATTTGGACCATGCCACCACAACTCAGATTTTATTAACCGTTATACCCCTAGTTATGAGATCACTAGGGTTGTCTTTTGTATTGACATAGTGATATGCAACGTCTGGCAATAGGGCCCTAATCTCATCTACCCTATTCCGCACATAAACTGGCAGAGACTTCTTGCTATGTACCCAGTTGAGTGCGACTTGACCATCGCACCACACGTGAACTACCTCAATATTCAACTCGCTCTCGTATGCTGCGCGTACATGTTGCACCAGGCGTGCTAATAGCAGCATGGCAGTCAATTCCATTTTAGGGATAGTTACCTTTTTGACCGGGGCCACCTTTGCCCGGGTTGTAACTAAATGCGCCCCAAATGAAGTAACGACATATATGGCTACCCCGTATGCCGTGGCGCTAGCATCGCAAAAAGTATGTAATGTAACGTCGCCGTATGCTGCCACCTTACAAGGTAGCTGTTTAGTACATAGGATGTCATACTCTTTCAACAACAACGTCCCCTGATCACTTAAATCCTCGGGAAAACTGTCATCCCATCCTACTTTGCGTCTCCAAACTTCTTGCATCAGAATCATAGCTCTTATGGTAACGGGTAATGCTAGACCCAAAAGATAAAAAAATTGCGAAACTTTGCTCAACAGACTTCTCTTCAAGTGCGTTCCTGTCTGCTGAACAAAAGACTTGGTTTGAAAGGTTAGTATGTCTTGTTCTGGTTGCCAGATCATCCCCAAATTTCTGGTCTTTTCCTGGTTATGAGATGCTGTACCATCCATCTGAATTAATTTCTGAAGATCTTCACTATTAGTAACCCATTCGCGGAGAAATAAATGAGCCTCTGTAAACAATCTACGTGCTTGCCAGTAGGTATGTAACAAATCATCCTGACTATCGCTAGAAGCCTGCAAATTGTCTATATACAACCCGCAAGATAGTTTACTTGTGTCCTCATGAGTATCTGACAGATGTTTCTTAATTGTGGCATTTAACAAAAACTGCGAGCATGTAGCACCAAGGAGTACGACCCGAAAACGATAGATTACGACCGGACTTTCAGAGTCGCTGATGTCTTCGAACCAAAGAAAGCAAGTAACATCTCCATCTTCCTCCTGTAATTTGACCATAAAGAAGGCTTTCTCAATGTCACTAGTAAATGCACATTGCCCCAGCCTAAATCGCAATAGGTGTTGTGACAAATCCGACAACATGGACGGACCAGTCAGCAAGCAATCATTCAGGCTGGGTTGTTGACCTTGGTGGGCCGAGCAGTCATAGACCATCCGTATTGGTGTGGTGGCGCTGTCTTTCTTTACCCCATGATGGGCTAGATAGTGAACCCTTCCCCTCCTTATTGGTTCTTTCGCATAGACTCTTTCAATGAAGCCTCGGTCTAAATAATTCCGAAATACATCGTCATACGCCTGGCGCGTGCTCGGTTCATTTGATAGTTTACGCTGTAATGCGCGCAAGCGACCCAATGCCAATCCATAGTTTGTTGGCAGGCTCATCTCACTGTTTTTCCATGGTAAACTAACCTTGTATTGCTTGTCTGAGGCACTATAGCTCACAGACTCTTCAAACTTCTTCAGTGCAATTTCCTAGTCATAATCGGTCTCCATAGGATTAATGCCTATGTGATTAATGCCTAACCCCCCCTGGGGGTTAGGGAATAGAATATGCCCCACGTGCCTTCTGCGTGTCGTAAGAGGCGACTAAAGAGGTTGGGTCGGTGGGCTTGCGACCCCCACCCGGCAAAAATATCGAAGCAAGGAAAAACGAGCGAACAGCCTCGGATGCGGACGGAACCAACGTTGACGAACCACGACCGACTAAGGACATGCCTTCGGACATTCTGAGAATGGCTACGTGGAATGTTAGTGGCATGAATGATGGCACAAAAGAGAGAGAGGTTCTGGAAGTGTTAGTGAATGCCAGGCTGGATGTATGTGGAATGACAGAGACCAAATGGAAAGGTTCAGATGTGAGAGAGTGGGAGTGTGGAATGGGTGTGTGTGCTGGAGTGAGTGAAGGAACAGCGAGAGAAGGTGCATGTTTGTTTGTAAGTAGCAAATGGAAGGAATGTGTAAGAGAGTATGGGTCTGTGGGTTCAAGGATTGTGTGGGTGAGAATGAAAGTAGGAATACAAACGTGGGTGATTGTATGCGTGTATGCCCCGACAGAGGATATACTTGAAAGAAAGAAAGAGGAGTTCTGGATGAATGTGGAGGCGTGCCTGGAGAAGTTTGACAAGAACGAAAGAATATTTCTGATTGGGGATATGAATGGTAAGGTGGGTGATAGGAAAGTTGAGGGAGTGGTGGGAGGGTGGGGGGTACCATCAGAGGTGAATGGGAATGGTAGTGCACTTGTGGACGTATGTGTGGGGAGGAGGCTGTGGATAGCCAACACCTTCTTCCGACACAGAATGATCCACAGGTACACGTGGAAACGGATGTTGACGATGAAGGATAAGACAGTGGTGGAACGAAAGTCATTGATTGATTATGTATGTGTGGATGAACGAATGAAGAAATCTGTGATGGATGCTAGGGTGTATAGGGGTATTGGAGGGGGTCTGTCTGATCATTATGTAGTGGTAGCTAAGGTTAAGATACAAAAGAAGTGGGTGAGGAGAGCGGGAGGGAGGCGAGAGGAGGGTGGAATGGTGAGGAGGGTGGAGAGGTTGCAGGAGGAGGAAATCAGGGAGGAGTACAGGAGAGCAGTGGAAAGACGACTAGGTGGGTTCGACCTGGAAGTTATGGAGGAAGTGGAGGAGATGAGCAAGGTGTTTAAGGATGAGATCTGTGCAGCATGTGAGGAGGTGTGTGGAGTGAGGAGAAGAGGGAGGGGAGTGAAAGGTACAGCATGGTGGACAGAAGAGGTAAGAATAGCTGTGGAAGAAAAGAAGAAAGCATATAGAGAGTGGTTGGGTAGTAGAGGGAATGAAGATTCCGAGAGACAGAAACGAGCGAGGTACGTGGAGAGTAAGAGGGTGGTGAAGAGAGTAGTGAAGGAAAGTAAGAGAAGAGTAGATGAGGAATTTGGAAGGAATCTGAGTGTAAAATGGAGGGAGAGTAAGAAACTGTTCTGGAAAGAAGTCAAGAAAGTTAGGGAAGGTAGCAAGGGAAACAGTAAGGGTGTGAAAGATAAGAATGGGAGAATGCTAGCCGAGAAGCAAGAGAGAGTCGAAAGATGGAGGGAGTACTTCAGTGAGTTGCTAAATGAAAGGAATGAAGAGCCAGCAAACATAGCTGGATATGGTATGGGAGGGAGAAGAAGAGAAGTAGTGGAGGAGGAGGTGGGGATTAGGAGGTCAGAAGTGTGGGAAGCCATGAAAAGAGTGAAGTTGGGGAAAGCACCAGGAACAGATGGAGTGTGTGGGGAAATGTTGAGGTATGGTGGTGAGATAGTGATAGAATGGGTATGGAAAATGTGCAAACTAGCATGGGAGAAGGGGAGTGCACCCGATGACTGGAAGACTGGCATAATAGTCCCCCTATATAAGGGCAAAGGGGAAAGAGGAGTGTGTGGTAACCACCGAGGAATATGTCTTCTAAGCGTAGTAGGGAAGGTATACAGTAGGGTAGTGATTGAGAGAGTGAGAGTGAGAACGGAGAAATGGATAGGCGACGAGCAGGGAGGTTTTAGGAAGGGAAGAGGATGTGTAGATCAGATTTTTACCCTGAATTGTGTTGTGGAGAAGTATCTGGAGAAGAAACAAAAGGTGTATGTTGCCTTTATGGACTTGGAGAAGGCCTATGACAGAGTGGATAGAGAAGGTTTGTGGAAAGTACTTAGAATATACGGAGTAGAGGGCAAGTTGCTGAAAGCAGTGAAGAGCATGTATGAGGGTGCAAAGGCGGCAGTACGTGTGGAGAGTGAGCAGAGCGAGTTCTTTGACCTGAATGTTGGTTTGAAACAGGGGTGTGTGATGTCCCGTGGTTGTTTACTGTATATATGGATGGAGTTATGAAAGAAATACTATCAAGAGCAGTGGATGTTGGTGTATCACTGAAAAGGGAGGGAATTGAGTGGAAGCTACCTATACTGCTGTTTGCGGATGATACAGTTCTGATGAGTGATAATGAATGGGAGTTGCAGGGTCTGGTAAATGAGTTTGGAACAGTGTGTGAAAAACGGAATTTGAAGGTAAATACGGGGAAGAGCAAGGTTATGGTCTTCGAAAGGGGTGAAGTCACAGAGTGTGAGGTGAAGCTGAACGGTCAGGCTATGGAGATCGTCAACTCTTTTAAGTATCTGGGCAGTGTGTTGAGTAAAGATGGGACTATGGATGAAGAGGTGCGGGAGAGGGTACAACAGGGGAAGAGGGTTGTAGGAACGCTAAAAGCAGTAACAAGAAATAGGGTGGTCAGTATGGAAGTGAAGAAGTCCTTGCATGACAGTGTGGTAATCCCGACACTGACTTACGGAAGCGAAGCATGGACGTTGGTTGAGAGACTCAGACCAAGAGTGAGAGCAGTGGAAATGAATTACTTAAGGAGTGCGTGCGGAGTTACATGGAGGGATAGACAGACTAATGAGGAAGTAAGAAGGAGGTGTGGTGTGGAGGTAGATGTGCTGGAAAGTGTGAAAAGGAACAACTTGAGATGGTTCGGCCATATGGAACGTATGGAAAGCGAGAGAATGACTAAGAGGGTGTACGAGAGCGAGGTGGAGGGACAGAGGGGGAGAGGTAGACCGAATATGAGGTGGAAGGATGGAGTGAGGAAGCACATGAACGAAGGTGGTGCTGGTTGGGGGGAGGGGCGTCGACGGACTGGGGACAGAGGTGCATGGGGGCGGTTCGTTCGTGGCCACCCCTTCGGGGATCACGGCGTCAGGCAATAGATAGATAGATAGATCTAATCTCCACAGTCATTCCAGGTCGAACTTGGCAGTCATTTTAGGGTCACTAGGTTGGGAATCCTCCCTTCCCAACTCCTCTGCCGCGGTTACATTCACCCTTAATATCGAGACCGTATCGACCAGGACATTTGACTGTGTAGTATGTACCTTTCCGCTCATGCAATAGCCAAATTTAGTGGGGATCAAAATTACACCACACATCCTTTTAAATCCAGGGTATACTACATCATAATAATGATCCTCACCAAGTAGTACATGCACCTCACTCTGATCTCCCGTGGGGTCTGACAAGTTAACCCCCTTGCTACGTAATGCGTGTTCCACCTTCTTCACTCCTACAGATACATATTCTGGTAGGGTGTCTACTACGATACATGACATAAAGTACCTTTGTTTACGATAGAAATAGGAAATCTCCGCTATCTCGTATTCTTGTTTGTCAGTAACCCATGTAAAGCCCAGCAACCGAAGAGTCTCAGCCCCTACGATTCGGTGCTTAAGTCCCCCTAATATGGACCTTTTTATAAAGGATCGTTGAGACCCCTGATCAAGAAGCACCCGACAAACCTTGTTACTGTCATTACCTTCCATGGGAATCTTTATTGTGGGCAATATAGTGATGTCTTTCGTGCTACCTAGTGTCAAAGTTGTAGTACCCTCTGGTTTGACGTCTTTGCCTTTGTCAACTATAGGACACAACTTGTCGAAGTGATGTCCTTTACAGTGACGACAGGGCCTTAAGTACGTAGCAGTACATTGTCCTTGTTTACCATGATCTTTACTAAGACAACCGGCACATAGTTTAAGTTTTTTCGCTTGCGCTAATTTTAACTAATTTGTTGGGTATTTTACACAGAAACTTCATTTATGTTTGTTATTGTTACATAGCTTACATAAAGTCTGAGCGGGTTTCTTGTATGTACCCTCTTTCTTTCCCTTAGTCCCCACTCTCATACTTACAGTCCCCCTCATTTCAACATTCCCACTCCCTCCCGACACATTCATTCTCCCATTGTTCAACTGTAAATTACTGATCTCTTTACTGAACTGAGTTTTAAACTCCCCCAGATCAAATTATCTAACCTTGTCAAGTATTGCCATAGGAAGCTTCTGTTGTAGTATAATAACTATAATTTCCTGTGAGGTGAGCCATAAGGTGTCTAGCGATCGAGTATGGGACGCCATATCTGCCCTAAATTTTGCTAACTCCACAACCTTGTACTGTGGTTCGACGAGCTTTAACAAGGCACCGACATGGGCCATCTTCAACTGCTCTTGATCCCCATATGTGGACTGTAATAATTGTACTGCCTCAAGATAACTATCACCTACTACCGCAAAACCCTCTATCAAATGTAAGGCCTCTCCTTCCATTTGTCCTTTCAGGTAGTGAATGTTTTACGGACATTATCCAAAGAGGATTCATGTACTGTAGACCGAAATACGTCCCAAAAAACTAACTACTCAGTTAAATTGCCCCCACATATAGGAAAATTGAGCTTTGGGAGGTGCACAGTGTGTTTCGGGTCAACCCTTCTATGGGCTTCGTTCTCGCCTCCCTTCTTGTTTGCGACAGTACTCTAAATAGCACACCAAATAGAAATACCCACACTAAAGGGTCATATTGAACAAGAAAAATGTTAGGTCAGGTCATGTGTCACAGGAAGTCTGAAATGAAAAGGAGAAATTATTGGGGGAAGATGATGGGTGGGATGCAGGACTTTGGCAGGCGCAACAATACTACCCTGCATTGAGGCTCTAACCATCGCTTGGCTAGTCCTACCAGTTTATCATAGAGTTGTTCCTGCATCCTGTTTTATGTCCCCTTCCTCATTACCTTTAAAAATCCCCTATCGGTAGCTAATTCCCGGATCTGGGCACCAATGTGGTATAATATCAGTGGAAGTTAAATATCTCTAAGCTATAATTATTCAAACAAAATCAATCTAAATTAAATTACTCCAAATCTAAATTGAATTCAATCTGAAACAAGCTAATTTATATCCAAAGGCCACACACAATTATTTATATATAAGGTAAGGTTATAAGGGTTAATAATATTCCAGGAATTAACTCACCAATAGTTCCACGTGGCAATGAGACAAGGGAAAACGTTTACCCAATATGGCGGGCGACGGGGAAACCAGAGACCGGCTCGAAAGCACAAAGCAGGGAAGTAAATGAATGGATATATGAGAATGGACATGAATAATATGCTTTGCTGTCTGTCATGGCGTCGATGAGAGCGTCGTGAATGTGTAGATGTGTGTATTGCTGGCCGTTTAATGTGATTTAGAGGCACAAAAGCACGATCAACTGAAGGCGGATGTTAACTGGGTGATGTTCGTGAAGGCTCTGAGCTTCCTTCAGCCCTTCTCCTTGCTGCCTTGGCATACGCCAGGCGCCCAAATTATTGTACCGTATCTATGTTGCTCAGTACGATAAATTAAATCAATATATACGATAAATTCATATATACTACATAAGACCATGTCAATATTGCTTAATAGCATATTAGGCCTTTTATAATCTTAACTTACTTACAATCTTATAATACACGATCTAATCTTCCTACGCCCTACCGTGGGAACAACCGTTAGACTGTCGCATACCTAGTGACGTCACAGAGACGTACCTTAGCACATTAATTGTCTTACACTATCGTATTACACGATATCTTTTGTCAATATTAAGATTGTTCGTGCTATTTAGGTGTCTATTTTTTCCTGGCGAACTATAGGGAGTCCTTAATTTTGGAAGAACCGGACATTGGCCAGGACATTTGTCTACCGAAAAATGTACAAATTAATCTAGAAGGGGGATCTAATGGATGTTTTTTAAGCTTGATGGAGGTCTAGGGAGGAAACAATTAAAATAATAAAAACAAAAATACATAAATGATCAAATAAATACGCCCATCTCCCCTTAACACCTCACGAGCGGGGGGTTTTGGGCTATTTTGGGCATATTCAGGTCCTCCTGAATGATAAATCAAGTATCTGCATGAAAAGAAATGTATTCAGCAAAAAACTAGGCGCTAAAAGCTTCAAAATGAGACCAGAACGAGCTACGTAGCACTCGTCGTTCTCAGGCAGTGGTACCACCAACATGGGAGTTTAGCTTATAGCGGCATATTTTTTCCAGCTACGCTCACTACTGGCTACACTGCCGGCCTCTCGAGAACACAGGGGGGGTGAGTCAGTGGGCGGCGGTAGGCCCTGGGAGTCGGACGTGTGGCCCGCTGCGCTCCCGGCCATTTGCACTCTATTTTAACCCTTTAAAAGCCTTAATAATGCTTGTAACTTGCTGCAAATTGGCGCCCGGCTATAGCCGGGCGCTGCTCTTTAGGGGTTAAGTATCGATAAATTTGCTACAAAGGAGTTCTATTTATCGTCAGCTGAGAAGAAACAGAGTTTAGGTTATTCAAATAGTATAGTACAGTCCTACCAACCTTCCAAGCATTAATTCATACACTGTTTCCTGCATGGCCATATTTTAAGGGAAGATGGGTCGTTTTTCTGGTCCCCCTTTTTCTTCGTGTTTAGCCCCATTAGTTTTCAGATTTTAAGACTTTCGCCCCATTAGTTTGTCGAATTTGAAACCTTTCGTCCCATTTCTATATCACTATCAAGACCTTTTATGCCATTTAGGTGTCGATTTTTTCCTGGCGAGCGAAAGCGAGCTAGTAATTTCAAGAGAAACCGGCCTTTGGCCGGGACATTATTCTGTCAAAAAAATTACAATTTTATCTTGAAGGAGGGTCTTGGGCGAGTGTTCTTTTAAGTTTGATGGAGGTCCAGGGAGGAAACTAAAAAATAATATAAAGATACATTAATAAGCATATAAATAGGCCCATCCCCCCTTAACCCTCGGAATCCGGGAGGCCTCATATGAGGCAAACCAAAATATTGGCAGGAATCCGGGAGGCCTCATAAGAGGCAAAATGTGCGGCTAAAAATCGCTGCTAAAATCATCATAACTTGGCAACCACGCGTCGTAGCGATGTCATCTCAATGACAGTCTATAGACAACGACATGTTCTACAATTTGCAAAAAATTGACTGCTCTAGGTGGTCTCAATCAGTAGCTACTGAATTATGAAGCTTGACTGTACAAAAATGGCCCCGGACACAGCGATCCGCTTCATATGATGGCCCCTGGATCCGGAGGGTTAACCTGGGAAAGGCGCCAGGACTCTTAAAAGGTTTTACTGGGCGAAGGCGCCGGGACTCTTAAAAGTTTAAGCGTAAAAAATGCTTTTCAAGACACCCCACTGGCACTCAAAACAAAGCAATATGTGACTAAGTGAGAAATTTCCCCTCCATACCTCCTTCACATGTGCCACAATCCCCCCCCCCCTCCTCAATTATCCGGTATTTTCCCTATTATTCCCGATATTTATTAAGTATTTCCTGCTAGGACGGCTGGGAGAAAGGGGGAAGGATCTGACCTTCTAAGCCAGTCTGAGACAACCCCATATCTCTCAGTACCATGCGAGACACAAGAGAGGGAGGGTGTGGCTCTCTCGCCTGTCTGGGTAAGGTTTGGTTATAGAAAAGAATGCTTACATCAAAATATACAGTTTGATAACCTGATTACACTTCACATAAAACCCTTAACCTTTATTGCATAATTATATAACTCATACATACAAAATATACGGAGATATAAATATTCTGGATTATATATTAATCTCAATAGAATAGGTATCTTTTACCTCAAAAAGAATATACCTTTTACATACAAAATAAATATGTATAAAACCTTGCTATTTTTCACTTCAACTATACACTGAGTCGGGCCATATTGCTGTCGACCCCCACACCGCCCAAGACTTCTTCATCATTATCCACGAAGGCAACGGCATTCATTTGGGCCAGAACAAAATATTACAAGTGTTCCAACAAATATACTGGACCTCCAGCCCATCTGTCATCGCCAAGACAGTAGCCGAATCCTGCAAACCTTGCACCATGGGCAAGGATCGAGGCAAGACCCCGGGGCCCACAGGTAAAATAGCAGCAAGTAAACCCTGGCAAACATTATCTTTGGACATCATTGGTCCATTTCCGGCAAGAAACAGGAAAAAGTTTGTCATAACATTCGTCGACATATACTCCCGTTTCCAAATAGCGTGCCCCATCAAAGATCACAACGCTCTCACCGTCGCAGAAGTCCTAGCCACCGATGTTTTTGCCAACTTTGGACTACCTATCACCTTGCTATCTGACAACGCCCCGGAATTCTCCGGACAAGTATGGGAACATTTCGCCAAAATATGCGGCCTCAAGATCTCCCATTCATCACCCTACTGGCCTCAAGGCAACGCCGTGTGCGAACGGAGTCACAAGACAATAAACAATCAACTCTGCACCTGCTTAATTGCCTTACAACCCCAAGATTGGCCAGCACAAATCAAAATGATTCAATGGGGCATAAACTCATGTCCCAGGGAAGACGGTATCACCCCCCACGAAACTTTATACGGAGTCGCCCCCTTGCTGCTGCCATTCCACCACCTCGCACAAACAGCCACCACCAACGTCTCCTCCTACCCTCTATTACACCTGCGAAATACCGTAACCACTGCCCAGGTGTGCCAAGATACCTCGCTCGACGCCACGCCCCCTCAGAGCCTCTATGCAATAGGTGACAACGTAATGATTGATAAATTGCCAGTCATCAATAAACTTGGGCCAAGGTACAGTTGTGGACAGATGAAACAGATACAGCCTTGGTCTGCCCAAGACTTCAATAGAGGGCAGCACAATTAGTGCCCATAAATTATCTGGTAACAGTGATGGTGTGGGGGTAGTAGGTGAAGGAATGGGGTGGAGGAAGGAAGGCGAGGGAGGAGGGTACAGGAGTGGGAAGGGTAACCTTGTATTGAGTATTGTTCACATGAGTGGGGAGGTTCCTCTCACACCGCTCTCCTAGACAAAGTTGAAAGGAAGGCCTTTCGTATCATTAACTCCCGTCCACTCACCAACTCTCTGCAATCTCTCTCTCTCCGCCGCAATATTGCATCTCTCTCGCTATTCTATCGCTACTATAATAATCAGTATTCCTCAGAGCTTTCCCAGTGCATACCACCTCCTTTACGTAGGGCACGTGGTACCCGTCTTGCAACTCAATCCCACCCCTACTCTGTGCAACTCTCTAACCCAAGAGTGAAACGTTACTCTCAAACTTTCTTCTACTCAACAGCTGAGCTCTGGAACTCTCTCCCAGAATCAGTCTTTCCCTCTTCCTATGACTTAAATTGCTTCAAACTCCGTGTGTCCAGGCATTTTGGCTCGATCGTCCCTTGATTTTGGCCCTGTCACTCTTTCAACTATGGGGGAGGCACTCGCTATAGGCAGTTCTGCCTTTTGCCTCCCTCAATCACATAGGAAAAAAAAAAAAAAAAACAGCGGCGAGGTGGGACCAGGTGGGGGTGGAGGTAAGTGGGTGACCAAATACTGTAAAAGAATGGTTAATTTTGTGGTTTGATCATTATGTGGTATTGAGATTGCACAATAGTGGATTGCTGGTATTAATGAAGCATATAATACTGCTAAAGTTGTAGCAAATTGAAACAGAGACACCCTCCAATAAGAAACTGTGTGTTTCTACCTCGAGAATCATAGCTGGGGGAGGGGAGAAGGTATTATTATTGTTATTATTATTATTATTATAAGGACTAGCGCCAAACCCATGAAAACTATGTGGTACTAAAACTCATGATTAAAACGGCAGAGGTAAGCTAGGCGAATTCAAGAAAGATACAAAGCTATGGGAAAAACTTTACAGAAAGGTAGAAGACGAGCACGAGACAGAAAATGCATACAGAGATCCAGATACAAAGTGGGGGGTGACAAACTATAGAGGGCAACCTAGCAGTAGTGCAGGATAGGGGTAGGTGGTGGTGGATTACAAAGAAACCTGTGACTGGAGCGTTAATTATTTTATGAAGAACAATTTATTTAAACTTTAGTAATGGAATAATAAATAAGTTTTCTAACATATCACTTACCCACCTTCAATTTTGATAGTAATATAACGAATGTTTATGCATTAAATATTAAACTATGAAAAACATCTTCGCAGAGCCTCATAATACATAAGCCTTGATAAAATTAGGTAGAGGTGTGTGTAGCATGATAAACGCGCTACAGGCAACTTGCTCTCTCTCTCTCTCTCTCTCTCTCTCTCTCTCTCTCTCTCTCTCTCTCTCTATTGGAACATAAGCACACACTGTTTGTCGGTTGTATATCTAATATACTTTGAAACATATATATATATATATATATATATATAGTATTACAGTAAATGAAGCAAGCTTTATCTACCTATTTATCTTTGCTATATTCATTATATGTTTTAGTCTGCAGTTTTACTGTTATAGCAAACTGGGTCGACCGTGATTATATTTACACACTACACTATTTGTATTTACACACTACACTATTTGTATTTGCAGTGCAGTTCCTTGATTATATTTACACGCTACACTATTTGTATTTGCAGTGCAGTTCCTTGATTTTGTAAAATAAATACTACCACATTTGTTTAGACATAATTGTATGCAACTGACAAAACGCGGATGCAGCAAACTCACAGGCTCTCATGTTCCCGATTTTGACTCCTCTGAATTCTCCACTTAATGGCTCAAACTATCCTGTCATTCTCATACTAAATACTTCTGTGTTGTCTATCTTTCCCTTAACTCTACTGACTTTCCCAAATTCTTTGAGTATCTCAATTCTTAACTGGAACACATCCTAGCCATCTCTCTTTTCTCAGAAATCACCATCTTAGGAGATTTCAACGTTCACCACCGCCAACGGCTCTCCTCTCATTCCACTGACTAACCTGGTGAACAATCTATATATTTTCTATCCTAAATGACCTAGAGCAGTTGGTTCAGCAACCCCCCCGTATCCCACATAGCTTCGGAGATCAGCCTAACATTCTTGACTTGTTTCTAATTTCTAACCCTTCCTCTTATACTGTCGATCTTTTCCCTCATTTGGGCTCCTCTTACCTGTCCTATCTCTCCAGTACGGCCACCCGAATGAGCCGAACTAGCCAGCCAGCGGCACTTGTAGCACTTTGACACTGCCGACTGGGAGGCTCTCCGGCAGTACTTCTTTGATTTCGCATGGAATGAGTTTTGCTTCCGTTGCCTTGGAGAGTGCTGAACGTATTACCGAGGTAATCCTATCGGGCATGGAGACATACATTCCATTTTCTTTCCCTCAGACTAATGTAAAACAAACTTGGTTTACTCACGCTTGTTCTACTTTTGTCCGCAATAAGGATGAAGCATTCAAACGGTACCGACACCTTCAAACTCCAGAATCTTAATTTTCCTATGTTTCTGCCCAGAATCAAGCCAAATTCTTTCACTCACGAAACACTCTTTCATCGATTCTACATTTAATTAACTGAACTATTCAATATCTAATGGTAATGTCGGACAGGTTGGGAGAGAGGTATCTTGACCAGGATTCAAACTCACTCACTCCAGGTATATTTGAAAGAGCTGAGCACCATAACCACTCAGCCATATGCTCATGGCCGAGTGGTTATGGTGCACAGCTCTTCCAAATATACCTGGAGTGAGTGGGTTCGAATCTTGGTCAGGTTACCTCTCTCTGAATTATCCAACTCTAAGCTCTTCCCAAGCTTTCTGGTATCTAGCCAAACACCTCTCCACCAATTGTTCTTCTTCGTATTTCCCTCCCCTTTTCCACTCTGACGGCACTACCGTCACTTCTTCCTCTGATAAAGCTAAACTCTTCACCCAAACTTTCGCTGAAAACTCCACCTTGGATGATTCCGGTGTTGTTTCTCCCTCTCCAACCCCCTCTCTCCTATTTATACCTAATATCCTAATCTCTTTTAAATATGTGCTCTCTACCCTCTCTGGGCTTAATACTAAGAAGGTGTGATGGTGTTCCTCCTGTTGTACTAAATAAACTGTGGTTCCGGTCTCTCCTCTAATGTCTTTCCTTCTTGCTGGAAGTTTGCTCTCATTCACCCTATCCCAACTCTCCAACTATTGTCCAATTGCTCTCATTTCTTGCATCTCCAAAGTTTTGGAAACTATTCTTATTTTAAAATTTCTTTAGCATCTCTCTGCACATATAATCTACTTTCAGATTGCCCCTATGGCTTCCTTAGGGGTCGCTCTACTGGTGATCTTCTTTCATATCTTATTCATATCTTACTAACTTTTGGTCATCCTCCTTTCATAATTTCGGTGAAACCTTTTCTATTGTGCTAGACATATCTAAGTCTTTTAATAGAGTCTGGCACAAATCTCTAAACTACCCTCCTTTAGTTTTTGTCCCTCAATTTGTGCCTTTATCTCTATTTCCCTTCCTGGCCATTCCATAGCTGCAGTTGTGGACAGCCATCTTTCACTTACTCAACCTATCAACTATCAGCTATTTATTCATTATGGTGATGACTTTACCTTATCCTATTCAACTAGTTTTTCAGAGCCCCCCAGCAATCAATTTCTCAAAAAGTCACGTGACGATGCCATAAAACACTTATCTTCTGACATATCAACAATTCCCATTTGGGGCAGAAAATATATTGTTGCTTTTGGTGCTTCCAAAAACCATTTCTCCATTTATCTACCCATCAAGAACTCCCACAGGACTTTCCCTTATACTTCAACAATACACAAATCAACCCTTTATCTTCTCTCAGTATTCTCGGCGTCTCCTTTTCTTCTGATCTTACTTGGAAAGATCATATTACCACCCTTGCTAAAACAGCTTTCCAGAAGCTGGGTATGCTCAATCGCCTCCGGGGGTTCTTTACCCTGGCACAGCTTCTTGCTCTGTACAGAGGCACAGTGCGTCCATGTATCGAGTATTGTTCACATGTGTGGGGAAGATCCTCTCACACAGCATTTCTTGACAAAGTAGAAAAGAAAACCTTTCGTCTCATTAACTCACGTCCACTCCCTGACGCTCTCTCTTTGCCGCAAAGTTGCATCTCTCTCGCTATTCTACCAATATTACAATCATCAGTGTTCCTCACCCTCTCTCAATGTATATAACCTCCTCTGTGAAGAGTAAGTAAAACCCGTCTTCCAACACAATCCCACCCCTACTCTTTGCAACTCTCCAACCCAAGAGTGAAATGATGTTCCCAATCTTTCTCCTATTCAACAGCTGAGCTCTGGAATGCTCTACCCTGAATCCATTTTCCCTCATCCTATGACTTTAATTACTTTAAACTCTGTGTGTCCAGGCATTTTGGCTCGAACATTCCTTGATTTTGGCTCTGTCACTCTTTCAACTATGGGGAAGGCACTCATCACAGGCAGCTCTGCCTTTTGTCTCACTAACTCACATAGAAAAATTATCTACTACCTGCCTGACCTTTGCTGAGTGAGGACCTGTCCCTAGTGACTCCCAGTGAATTAGCTTTGCCCATAGTGTGGTGATAGTGTTAACGTTTTCTTAAAATGGCTGGTGTTGACGAGATTGCTACCTCCTCTCATATTCTCCAGCTTTGTCTTGCTTTGCAAGAAAGTCTGGATAATGTGGAGAGAGAGGTGCAGTCTCTCAAAGACGAGAATTTAGCCTTAAAGCTAACTTTGGCTGACAAGAAAAGTGAAGATAGTGCAACTGCTGTTAGGGATCGTGATGCTCCCTGGACAGTTGTTCCAACAAGTGCAACAACCTGCAAATTTCTACAGCAGCCAGTTGCCCTCAGCAACAAGTTCATCACCTTAGATGACGAATGTGATGGTGAGGCTGCGAGTGCTTCCTTCGGCGAGGAAACCAGGAGAAAGGTAAGTAAGTTGCCTCCAAACACAGGGAATGCTGTGACTGCTGCCCCCCCAGGAGTACCTTCAACTGCTGCCCCAGGAGTTCCTGCCGCTGCCGCAGCTGCTACCAAGTCATCGACAAGGAGAGGCAAGTCCTTCTCAATTGTTGGGGACTACATGGTCAGACACTTAGCTAGGTCCACCTGTACTGATATTAGGAAGCATGTCTGTCTGCCTGGTGCCGGGGTTGGGAAGGTGTTAGAGGAAATTGATTACATCATGAAAGATATTGGAGATAGCCCCATTATCTGTCTCAGTACAAGGAGCAATGACGTTGGTAAAGGTAGGACGGAAGTACTGCTTCGGCAGTACAGGGAGGTGTTAGATAAAGTTAGGAGGAAGGGAGGCATACCTGTAGTACACAGTATCTTGCCGGGGAGAGGGGTCAGCAAGGAATGGTCATCTAGGGCAATTGGTATCAATTGTCGGCTGGAAAAATACTGCAATGCAAATGCAATACCATTCCTTGATAACTGGACCCGTTTCTATGGTAACAATCAGTTGTACGCACAGGACGGGGTTCATCTTTCTCGGCTAGGGGTGGCAAATTTAGCTAGGTCAATAGATAGGATTGTCGCGGGGTTTCGCTGAAAATAAAGCCTGAGAATATGAGTAAGAATAATTGTCTAGATAGGGTAAATTGCCATACTGGTATATCAGATAGGAATAGAAAATTTCAGTCACATGATTTTAATTGTACTGCTAGTAGAAATATTGAAGGTGTAACAGAAGATGGGCATTCAGTTAGAAATAAAGGTAAATCCGATACCAGTAAAATAAATTCATTGCGATTATATTATACACACTGTAGGAGTTTATGTAACAAAATGGATGAACTTAGAGCACTTGTTAGCAACGAAAATGTAGACATTATAGCACTGACTGAAACATGGATTAATACAGAATCAAGATTTTTTTTAGCAGAATTCCATATACCAGGATATAGTTTGTTTAAACGCGACCGAATAAGTAGGAGGGGCGGCGGAATAGCAGTGTTTGTCAGGAGTTCTTAAAAAAGCTGTATTAAATCAGGTATTAGACTAAATACTGATAACGAAAGTGTTTGGGTAGAGGTTAGCGAAGGTAGTGAGACCATAATTATTGGAGTTATTTATAGACCACCAAATATGAGTAGAAACGAAGGTACAGCTTTATGGCAGGAAGTGAAAATAGCATCAAGGTTTAGCAATGTGTGTATTATGGGGGATTTTAATTTTCCGAATATTGATTGGCAGCATCAAATCGGCGACTCAGACTCAAAAGAGTTTATTGAGGCGGTACAGGATAGCTTTTTATTTCAATTCATAGACTCGCCTACTAGAGGTAATAATATCCTCGATTTAGTTCTCAGTAATAATGAACAAATGATAAATAATGTAGAGATAGGAGACCAACTAGGAAATAGTGATCATAAATCAATTTATTTTAACATACAATGGAGAGGAAAGGCTAAAGAGAATACGACACTTATCCCAGATTTCAGAAAAGCCAATTATGGTGGATTAAGAAGAGCCTTAAAAGTCGATCCTATGGTTAAACTATTAAGTGGACCCAGGTGCGCTAATGAACATACTCTCTCTCAGATACCTGTCTTAACTCAGGATAATTTGACAGCTACATATAATAATTTTATTTCTTCACTCCACAATGCGCAAAATAAATATATCCCCAAAAGAAAATTTAGATCAACACAGAACCAACCCAAATGGATGAATAATAGACTATTAGACCTTCTAGGAAAAAAGAGAGGAATATATAGAAAAATTAAGAAAGGCGAAATTCACCTACTTGCTTACTGTCAGAATCTATCAAGAGAGTTAAAAAAGGTATAAGGACAGACAAAAGAAATTATGAAATCAGGATAGCCAATGACTCAAAAAATAACCCTAAGGCTTTTTACCAGCTATATAAATCTAAAGTTAGATAAAATAGGCCCCTTAAAACTTCGATAGGAGAAATGACAGAAAATGATTTAGAAATGTGCAGTACATTAAATAGTCAGTTTCTATCCGTTTTCACTAATGAAAATTTGGCACAGATTCCAGAAGTCCGTAAGGTATATAGCGATAGTATAGAAAATAGGTTAAGTGCGGTTACTATAAGTAGAAATGACGTGCTTAGGGATATTGACAGACTGAACCTCAGAAATCGCCTCGTGCAGATGAGGTATATGCTAGAGTATTAAAATAATGCAGAGATGAGTTAAGTTATCCATTAACATTTCTTTTTAACAATTCATTAGAAACAGGTATAGTTCCAGAAGCTTGGAAGCTTGCAAATGTAGTTCCGATTTTCAAAAAAGGTGATAAATCAATAGCATCCAATTACCGTCCCATTAGTCTCACTTCAATCATAGGAAAGCTACTAGAGTCAATTATTGCTAGGAAAATGAGAAACCACTTAGAAACATTTAACTTAATAAATTCTTCTCAGCATGGATTCACTCAGGGACGTTCTTGCCTTACTAATTTGCTTAGTTTTTTTCTCAGAGGTATATGAAGCAGTAGATAATGACAAGGCATAATTATGATATTATATATTTAGATTTCAGTAAAGCTTTCGACAGAGTCCCTCATGAGAGATTGATGAGAAAGGTTGAAGCACATGGAATAGGTGGGGCGTTGTTAGGATGGATTAGGTCATGGCTAATTGGTAGGAAGCAGAGAGTCAGCATAAATGGTACTAAGTCAGAATGGGGATCAGTCAAGAGTGGTGTCCCCCAGGGATCTGTATTAGGTCCTCTGTTTATTATATACATAAATGACCTTGATTTAGGTATAACTAGTAGGATAAGTAAATTTGCAGACGATACCAAAATGGGGAGAAAAATTGATTCAGTTAGAGATATAGAGTGTCTGCAAAGGGATCTAGTCTCTAGATACCTTACACGAATGGTCAGTAAAATGGCAGATGAAGTTTAACATTGACAAATGCAAGGTATTAAAGATAGGGAAGATGCATACACATTTTAAATAATATTATTATAAACTAGCTAATATGGAATTAGAAAACTCAGACTGTGAGAAAAATCTAGGTGTGTTTGTTAGCAATGATTTGAAGCCTAGAAAACAATGTATAAGCGTTCGTAACAAGGCAAACAGGATTCTCGGGTTCATATCTAGGAGTGTGAGTAACAGAACTGCTGATGTTATCTTAAAACTTTACTTGTCATTAGTGAGACCCCATATGGATTATGCGGTTCAATTTTGGTGTCCTTATTACAGAATGGACATAGATTCATTGGAGAGAGTACAACGTAGAATGGCAAAAATTATCCATAATATTAGAAATCTTCTGTATGAAGAAAGGTTGAAGAAATTAGGCTTACATTCGTTAGAGAGACGCAGAGTTAGAGGTGACATGATAGAGGTATTCAAGTGGGTTAGTGGAATTAATAAAGGAGACATGACAAATGTACTAAAGCTCAGTGATAGCGAAATAACTCGTACAAATGGTTTCAAATTAGATAAATTTCGTTTCAGAAAAGATATAGGCAAATATTGGTTTGGTAACAGAGTTGTAGATGGGTGAAATAGGCTACCAAGTGATATAGTGGGATCAAGAACGATAGGGAGCTTTAAGATAAAATTAGATAGGCATATAGACGAGATGGGTTGGGTGTGAGGGGGATCTACCACGTGTGGGCCAATCGGCGCTCAGCAGACCCCCGTAATCTTGTGTTAATCTCTGACCGTTTTGGTGGGGTCAGTACTCAAGGTATTAGTGAGATGGGTCTATAATTGGGCCTTGTAATTGGGGTTGGGTGTGACAGGGATCTGCCTTATATGGGCCGATCGGCTCTTTGCAGACTCCCATTTTCTTATGTTCTTATGTTCTTATAGACCTACAATTATCATGCTTTTATTTCAGTCTTGCTCTACAGGTTTTGTGTGAGTCAATTACCTAGTAAGATTAAGATTACCCTCTTTATTGGATAATAAGGATATATAAAATCTAGAGTTGCCAATAATGCTATTGTAAATTCGGTTTGTAACTAAATATATTAAGAAATCAATGGACCTTATATTATTGATTGGCAATATTTGTCAAGATTGTATTATTGGTAACCTAAAGAAATATTGAATTAAGAAATGTTATGTTTTGAAAGCCCCATAAATTAAATATATGTGTATGTATTTCATACCAAGTGTGTTTTTTCGTACAACAATTCTGACAACAATAAAATCGGCAAATGCTTTGGCAAACTCCTTTTCAATCATCTTTTAGATACTGACCTTGTTGTTAAGCTTTATGTTATTCACAATTTACTGTATTATATATAGGATACGAGATCAAAAGTCATATATTCACATAAATTAAAATTTCACCCTGTTTGTTTTTTTGGAGAACAGGGATTAAATGAGTAATGAGGATGGATAATTCGTTGCTTCCGTGTATTCTTTTGCGCCTTTAATCTCTTCCTGTTTTCATAATCTGTTAAAATGTTAAAGACATTTATTTCATCAAGACTTTATGTATCTATCCTGGTTCATCTTTCTCTAGATTGTTAGTAGCTATATCTCAAACATTCGGAGTCTAGTTTTGCCTATGTCATATTATGAATTTCTCTAGTTATCTTAAACACATTTATATATCATAAAGCAGCACAATGCATTATTTTCGTTTTACTAGTTGTATATACCATGCATCTTTGCTCACCATAATTATTCCAATCCTATTCAGTATTTTCATTTTAATGTATTCCCAACCCTTCCTTAATATGTGTAAGCTTTTTCACTTTAATTTCACGATCATTATACGATGTTCCAGTTTTGGAATGCTATTTATCTATAAAATCGGTAAAATATATCTCAATTATTCCTCCAACTACAAAAATTAATGAACTCCTTAACTATATGCCATTATAAGTGAAAGAGAAGCGTATCCTCATATACTCTGAGGGCACTACCCAATGTATAAGTGAAGACGCGTATCCTCATATCTTGAGGCACTACCCACCTGGATAAGTGAGAAGCCGCGTATCCTCATATCTCTGAGGCACTACCCAACTGTATAAGTGA
>CM064490.1:14802085-14979232 GCA_032716605.1 Paralithodes platypus
CATATACCTCGTCAGGACCAGGCGATTTTTGAGGTTTCAGTCTGTCAATTTCCTAAAGCACATAATTTCTACTAATACTAACTGTACTTAACATATTTTCTATACTATCACTATATACCATATTGACTTGTGGAATCTGTGCCAAATTTTCATTAGTGAAAACGGAAAGAAACTGACTATTTAATGTACTGCACATTTCTAAATCATTTTCTGTTATTTCTCCTATTGAAGTTTTTAGGGGGCCTATTACATCTCTAACTTTAGATTTATATAGTTGGTAAAAAGCTTTTGGGTTATTTTTAGAGTCACTGGCTATCCTTATTTCATAATTTCTTTTTGCTTTCCTGAATTCCTTTTTGACCTGTCTTGATAGAGTCTGATAGTATATATGTAGATTATTTTCGCCTTTCTTTATTTTTCTATATATTCCTTTCTTTTTTCCTATAAGATCTATTAGCTTATTAGTCATCCATTTTGGTTGGTTCTGCGTCGATCTAAATCTTCTTTTGGGTTCCTCTCCACTGGGAAACAACTAACTTTAGTTTTTATAATCTCACTTCAATAATAATCAATGGACACAAAAGACACAGTAAAGGTTCACAAGTTTTATTTCCTTAGTACCTAGGGTACATTCTCAAGATGATATTGGAATAAATATAGATCTAAAACCTCTAGAAAGTCATAAGGTTAATGATCTGACATAGAATAAGTAATACTAATAATATATGATAACAAGAATAATAATGATACTAGATGAACATATAAATAATAATAATGTTACTAATAGAACATATGAATAATAAGAATGTTATTACCCGTACAGCCCCAGTGACGCGCCTGACGCGTCGGCGATGTATGTAACGCACAGCCCCAGAGACGCGCCTGGCGCGTCACCCTAATTGCGCCGACCGTAACCTCAGGTGTAGCCACTCAAGAGGGCTCAGATTTGTATGGGAACTGTGTACGTATCCCACGCAACCGTGCCGATGGTTGAAAACTCTCAAAGTCCACGTGCGTGCGCGTGAGCGCGCAACAACCGGGTTTTCTGGGGTAATTGCCTTCAATTTTTTACTCTTGTAAAATACGTTTTCGGGGGCTCTGTAGGACCATTCTTTAAGCTTTTTGAGCGGTTTTCGTGGTTTTTCCTTCATTCCTAACCCATTCGCTATTGTTTCTGGAATAAAACCATTTTTTGAAAACCGGCCGGGTTCTGGTGAACAAACATTACAAAACTAGCCGGGGCTGGACGGGTTAATAGATCATCTAAATAATAATACACAGAGATGTCTCAAATACAATAAATAGTGTCTTAATGTAAAAGTGCGAAACATAAAATTGGATCCCGCTCAGACTAATCATTAGTTACTGCGCTAGCATACACGCGTCACTGTAAATAAAGACACTATGTGACTCATAAATAAAGAATAAGTTAATTTAACTTGAACAGGAGATTAATCTCGAATAACTCAAAGAGTAATAATTTTTGAACATAAATTCATGAATAGGTAAAATTTGGATAATAGTCATGTATGCGTGACTGAGATTTCTGAACGAACAATAAGTCGCATTAACTTATTGTTCGTTCAGAAATCTCAGTCACGCATACATGACTATTATCCAAATTTAACCTATTCATGAATTTATGTTCAAAAATTATTACTCTTATTATATTATTATATCGTGATAATAATTAATAGTAGTCAAAAATAGATGACTGATTGAGAAAACACTCTGTAAACGTAAACAACTTATCTATGAGTTACGTAAGGTTTTATATGACAACCTTCCTCTTCCCGTTATGTCCTTGTGGCCCTGAATAATTGTCAACACACACTATCAGTCCCGCCTTAGACTACCCAGAAAACCGCGGAAGCTAGTAACTCTGGTTTCCCTTCAAAACGCATAAATCTTTCGCCTTTTACTAAAGATTTCCGTGGAGGGGAGCAGCTCAATGAGTCTGTAACAATTTTTTCTCGGCTCACGAAAGTGGGCCTAACAAATTTTTCATAAATAAAGAGCTCTTAATATCTGCAGAAGCCATGCATATACAGTAGAGTATGAATGCTACTAACACAATTTTGTTTTTATTAAATAAAATTACTTACAATTAATGTTGGTATGTAACAAATATTGATTAATGTACTAGTTTGGGAAAAATGTGTTACTACTACTACTAGCTGGCCTACTATTATTGCTGTCATACTAACATTACAATTATATTCAGTTTGAGAAAGCCCTCTAGGATATCGAAGAGGTTATATCGATCTCAATTCACCTCATGGCTGCCACAGATCCCATGATAATGTATTATAGTGGTTTAAGGGGAGATGGTTCATTTGTTTATCCATATTTTCATTTATGTATTTGTTTTTTAGTTTCCTCCTTAGATCTCCACCAAACTTAAAATAACAACCCCAGGATCCCCCTTCAAGATATATGTGTAAATTTTTCGGTAGAAAAATGTCCCGGCCGCCGAAGGCTGGTTGCTCCTAAATTACAGGCTCGCTATCGCTCGCAAGGAAAAAAATCGACACTGAGATGACACAGAAAGTCTTAATAATGACACAGAAAATGGACAAAAGATCTTAAAATTGCCAAACTAATGGGCCGAATGTCTTAAAATCTGAAAACCAATGGGGCTAAGCATGAGGAAGAAGAGGGGCCAGAAAAATGACCCATCCCTCCTTAATAAGTCACACAATGAAATATAACGAGTCCCATCGGGTGAATGGGACCCGTTAGCCATGGTCGGCAACCCATCTAGGGGAGAGAACCTTATAAAAATCCGGGTGGATGGGACTCGTCAGCCTTGGTCGGCAACCTGTCTAGGGGAACAAATCCGTACTCTTACCTAAGGGTAAGGCAGGTTAGTGGATGGACTAGCCGAACACCACTGTAGAAAATTAGTGCTAACAAGATGTACAGATGGCCTCGGAGTCGGACGGATCGTAAATTGAGTGGTCAATCCTGTAAGTCCTTCAGTAAACTGGCTTGGGTTGTCCCTCTTACAGGGAATAGGTCCACTTGGGGGCATTCTGTGTATGGCCACCCTCATTAAGCCGTCCGACAATAAATAGATAGATAGATGATAGGTTATATTGAAAATGTAAACTTGTATGGAGGGCGAATCCAAAGGGAAAATACTATTTCAAACTTTACAATATATGTTGCTTAAAGGGATATGGGCTGAATTTCTGGCTCCCCTTCTCCCTCATTGTTCAAATCAATCAGCCTTTAAGATTTTAATTAGACGCTCACCCTATTAGTTTGTCGATTTTAATACCTTTCGTCTTATTTATTTAACAGTATCAAGACCTTTTGTGCCATTTAGGTGTCGATTTTTTCCTGGTGAGCGATAGCAAACCTGTAATTTTAAGAGAAACTGGCCTTCGGCCTGGACATGTACAAATGTATTTTAAATGGGGGTCAAGGGGCATTCTTTTAAGCTTGATGATGTCTAGGGAGGAAGCTAAACAAAATATATATAGAAAGATAAGTAAATAAGTAATCAAATGAGCCTATCCCCTTTTAAAACTCTGATTACCGTATATTTTGTTTTAATCTCCTAATTCACAGACGTTCATTCAAAATCAATATTTCGTCAATGCCCTTCCGTAGTGGCACCAAGTCAGAATGGGGAGCAGTCAAAAGTGGTGTCCCCCAGGGATCTGTATTGGGTCCTCTTTTATTTGTTATATAAACAAATTACCTTGATTTAGGTATAACTAGTAGGATAAGTAAATTCGCAGACGATACCAAACTAGGGAGAACAATAGATTCAGATAGAGACAGAGTGCCTCCAAAGGGATCTAGATACTTCCCACGAATGGTCAGTAAATTGCCAGATGAATTTTAACATTGACAAATGCAAGGTATTAATGATAGGGAAGACGAATACTAATGCAAATTATAAATTAGCTAATATGGAATTAGAAAACTCAGACTGTGAGAAAGATCTAGGTGTGTTTGTTAGCAATGATTTGAAACCTAGAAAACGGTGTATAAGTGTTCGTAATAAGGCAAACAGGATTCTCGAGTTCATCTCTAGGAGTGTGAGTAACAGAACTTCTGATGTTATATTAAAACTTTACTTGTCATTAGTGAGACCCCACTTGGATTATGCTGTTCAATTTTGGTGTCCTTATTACAGAATGGACATAGATTCCTTGGAGAGAGTACAACGTAGAATGACAAAAATTATCCATAATATTAGAAATCTTCCATATGAATAAAGGTTGAAGAAATGAGGCTTACACTCTTTAGAGTGACGCAGAAGTAAAGGGGATAATTATGATAGAGGTGTTCAAGGGGGTTAGTGCAGTCAGTTTTCCATAACTGTACCTTATATACTATTATCCAGAAGTGTCCGAAGTATAGCCTCCGTCCGAAGCTAGGGCATTTCACGGTACTAATAATTATCTACCCTGTGAAACAAAGATCCAATTAATGTTCACTTCTGCATATTTAATGACAAATTAAGTATCTGTCGGTATGATACGTTCGCATGTTATTAATACCAGATTCACACAGCCAGATTTACACATGCCCCCCACCCCCATGTTTAGAAGCACTGCGACCTGTTTATGAGAATTAACATCATAAAATTAATCTAGCTTTATGTTAGTTGCCGTTATAATTGCAAAATAGTTCCACAATATTGTTGGAAGAAGTTGGAGAAAGAGCTCTCATGAAAATCCACCTTAACTGTCTGTGTTTTTCTTACAAAGGCTTCAATACAAATTAACAGTCATCATGGGAATATGACATTTTCCCACCAGTGATGAAAAACTAAATATAAATATTTATTCATATCCTGAAATTAGAGACAGGGTCTGGTTGCCTAGGCTATAGATGTACACGGACTGAAAATATAATGAGAATCTACCTTAGATAATTATATATACAGTATATGGTCGATGATTACTTAGATTTTTCACTATTATTATAACTCCTGTGAATAATATAGCAATTGACCGAACTTGGCCTAATTTTGGGTAACTCTGAGCTGCATATAAATGTAGGCCTACTTGTTTTGAAGACAATTATATAACAAAACAAATATATGAGATCTTCATATTTAAAATAAGTTTAGAATACTTGCATCTTATACCAAAACTACTTGTGATGCTTGTAAGATCTTTATATACTTTTAATTTGATCGTTGGGTTATATGGGGGATAGCGCGAACGCAGTCCCCCGCTACCAAAAATTTCGCACCCGAGTAAACCACATTTGGGTTTATCGCAAGGGTCAGCACCACCGGAGTGCAATGGTGGGCCTCACCCTGGGAAAACCGCCTTCATGATCGCGGTATCTCCTGTGCCAGGTAAGTATGCCTAACTCGACGGAGTCCGCACTCTAACTCCTTCATACTGATCAATTACAGTCTACCGCAGAAGGACTAATGCAATTTAAGTTACTTGTGCAAGAACTGCGTTCATTAAACTAATTTAATCACGATTCACAATATTTGTTTATATTAGGTGCAACAGAAATGTTTTGTAATGTCTGGGTAATATTCATATTTTAGCAAATTTTACCAATAATTTGCATTGAGGAACAGGTAGGCTAATATCAATAATGCTTTATTTTCATGTGTAATCTAAAGCAATTAAAATATAGATCTTAAGTAGAAACATGACAGTAAAACTGAAGATAAGTAAAGGTATATAAACATGCCAAACTAAAACAATTTATAATTTAATTTCAATTTTAGTGCGGTGCTACAGGTCATTTTTTAGATTAACCATTTTCTTCTCAATTTTATGGGTAACTAATGGATACATATTTTATTTCATAAGAACATACTGTAGGAACATAAGAAAATGGGAGTCTGCAGAAAGCCGATTGGCCTACACAAGGCAGATCCCTGTCACACCCAACCCTAATTATAAGCCCAGATTAAAAACACCATTAGGACTTACCTCACCGAAACGGTCAGAAGTCAGAAAAACGGGGATCTGCAGGTCCACACCTGACAGATCACCCTCACACCCAACCCATCTCGTCCATATGCCTATCTAATTGTATCTTAAAGCTCCCTATCGTTCTTGATCCCACTATAGCACTTGGTAGCCTATTCCACCTATCTACAACTCTGTTACCAAACCAATATTTGCCTATATCTTTCTTGAAACGAAATTTATCTAATTTGAAACCATTTGTACGAGTTCTTTCGCTATCATGGAAGAACACCGAAGACCTACTTGTTTTTTCCATAACATCATGTATTTATTCCATAACTGTGGTTCATTGTATAATTTTTCTAGAGTGTCTGAAGTTATCTCCCTGTCCGAAGTTATGTCATGATACCGGTATATTCACTGTAATTTTCTTATAGTTCCACCATAGTTGTGCTGTATACATTGGTGAGCAGTAGGAGTTGAACAATGTTATTTTTGTATCCCATGTGCACATATGAAATTTTCTTAATATTGAATTTCCCTGCATGTAAAGTTGCCTTCGCTGACGACCCATATCCTCATCATCTGAGCGATCACATGAAATATAGTGTCCTAGATACTTTACTTTACTTACTTCTTCTATAATTTCTTCATACAAATGGAATTTAGGTAGCTTTGATTTCAATAGAAGGTTAGATTTAAATATTATGATATTGCTCTTTATAGGATTAAATTTGACTGAATGTTCGATTCCAAATTTTTCACATACTCTTATAATTCATATAACCATTCAATTAGGAAGTGCTAAGCGTATCAGTGTCCATTAATTAACAGGCAATACTAACTCTCGTAATCAACCATATACCCAGATATTATTACATAGAAGTGAAACCCTAGTGATATCTGAATGTTCGCCCACTGATTTGCGTTCTATGTATTTCTGAGACAAGAATATAAAACTTAGATCAGTACACCCTGAGGTTACTAGAATTCCCGTGCTCTAAAATACGCGTGTCTAATCTAGTCTGTGAACTACTACTTGTGCACCAGAGCTACCAGTAATAAATCTAACAGTGAATATGATTCTATAAGTAACATTGATGGTCTTCGGTATATAAACCTGTTGAATTAAAGCCAGTGATCAGAAGATTAATACCTGAACGTTGGAAGTGGGAGACTAGGCTCCATCCAGATCCACTTATGCTAGTGTTGTTCAATATTGTCTTGCACGAGTATTCTGCAGTGGTATATCAATAAACGTGATCGTGTATCTTGTTACCATGTGTTTCTTTGTGTTCTCTATTCCTCATACCTTGTATTGTGCATGCAGCCTTATATACCTAGTCATTTAGAACTCACATTACCCAAGTTAATCCTGTAGAAAAACAGGGCATAACATGAATACAACATTAATACCTGACTTCAGAAAAGCCAATTATGGTGGGATAAGAAGAGCCCTATTAGCGGACCCTATGGTCAAAAAATTAAGTCGATCCAGGTGTCCAAATAAGTGTACCCCTTCTCAGGCACCTGTCATCTTAAGTCAGGAAGAGACATCAACCTTGGTAGATACATACAATAATTTTATCGAGTCAGTATTCAATGCACAAAATAAATACATCCCCAAAAGAAAATTTAGATCAACACAGAACCAACCCAAATGGATGAATAATAGACTATTAGATCTTCTAGGACAAAAGAGAGGAATATATAGAAAAATTAGGAAAGGCGAAATTCGCCTACTTGTTTACTATCAGAATCTATCAAGACTGGTAAGAAAGGATATTAGGAAAGAAAAAAGAAATTATGAAATTAAGGTTGCCAATGACTCAAAAAATAATCCTAAAGCTTTTTACCAACTATATAAATCCAAGGTTAGAGATGTAATTGGTCCCCTTAAAACTTCGATAGGAGAAATGACAGAAAATGATTTAGAAATGTGCAGTACATTAAATAGTCAATTTCTTTTCGTTTTCACTAATGAAAATTTGGCACAGTTTCCAGAAGTCTGTAAGGTATATAGCGATAGTATAGAAAATAGGTTAAGTACGGTTACTATAAGTAGAAATGATGTGCTTAAGGAAATTGACAGACAGAAACCTCATAAATCGCCTGGTCCTGATGAGGTATATGCTAGAGTATTAAAAGAATGCAGAGATGAGTTAAGTAGTCCATTAGCATTTTTATTTAACAAGTCATTAGAAACAGGTATAGTTCCAGAAGCTTGGAAGCTTGCAAATGTAGTTCGGATCTTCAAAAAAGGTGATAAATCAATAGCATCCAATTACCGTCCCATTAGTCTCACTTCAATCATAGGAAAGCTACTAGAGTCAATTATTGCTAGTAAAATTAGAAACCACTTAGATATATTTAATTTAATAAATTCTTCTCAGCATGGATTCACTCAGGGACGTTCTTGCCTTACTAATTTGCTTAGCTTTTTCTCAGAGGTATATGAAGCAGTAGATAATGACAAGTCATATGATATATATTTAGATTTCAGTAAAGCTTTCGACAGAGTCCCCCATGAGTGATTGATGAGAAAGGTTGAGGCGCATGGAATAGGTGGGGCGTTGTTGGGATGGATTAGGTCATGGCTAATTGGTAGGAAGCAGAGAGTCAGCATAAATGGTACAAAGTCAGAATGGGGAGCAGTCAAAAGTGGTGTCCCCCAGGGATCTGTATTGGGTCCTCTGTTGTTTGTTATATACATAAATGACCCTGATTTAGGTATAACTATAGTAGGATAAGTAAATTTGCAGACGATACCAAAATGGGGAGAACAATTGATTCAGATAGAGATATAGAGTGCCTCCAAAGGGATCTAGATACCTTACACGAATGGTCAGTAAATTGGCAGATGAAGTTTAACATTGACAAATGCAAGGTATTAAAGATAGGGAATTAAGATGCATACAAATGTTAATTATAAACTAGCTAATATGGAATTAGAAAACTCGAATTGTGAGAAAGATCTAGGTGTGTTTGTTAGCAATGATTTGAAGCCTAGAAAACAGTGTATAAGCGTTCGAAACAAGGCAAACAGGATTCTCGGGTTCATCTAGGAGTGTGAGTAACAGAACTGCTGATGTTATCTTAAAACTTTACTTGTCATTAGTGAGACCCCATATGGATTATGCTGTTCAATTTTGGTGTCCTTATTACAGAATGGACATAGATTCATTGGAGAGAGTACAACGTAGAATGACAAAAATGATCCATAATATTAGAAATCTTCCGTATAAAGAAAGGTTGAAGATATTAGGCTTACATTCGTTAGAGAGACGCAGAGTTAGAGGGGACATGATAGAGGTATTCAAGTGGGTTAGTGGGATTAATAAAGGGGACATGAAAAATGTACTAAAGCTCAGTGATAGCGAAAGAACTCGTACAAATGGTTTCAAATTAGATAAATTTCGTTTCAAGAAAGATATAGGCAAATATTGGTTTGGTAACAGAGTTGTAGATAGGTGGAATAGGCTACCAAGTGCTATAGTGGGATCAAGAACGATAGGGAGCTTTAAGATACAATTAGATAGGCATATGGACGAGATGGGTTGGGTGTGAGTGTGATCTGTCAGGTGTGGCCCAGGTGTGTGGACCTGCAGATCCCCGTTTTTCTGACTTCTGACCGTTTCGGTGAGGTAAGTCCTAATGGTGTTTTAAGCTGGGCTTATAATTAGGGTTGGGTGTGACAGGGTTCTGCCTTGTGTAGGCCAATCGGCTTTCTGCAGACTCCCATTTTCTTATGTTCCTACAGTATGTTCTTATGAAATAAAATATGTATCCATTAGTTACCCATAAAATTGAGAAGAAAATGGTTAATCTAAACAATGACCTGTAGCACCGCACTAAAATTGAAATTAAATTATAAATTGTTTTAGTTTGGCATGTTTATATACCTTTACTTATCTTCAGTTTTACTGTCATGTTTCTACTTAAGATCTATATTTGAATTGCCTTAGATTACACATGAAAATAAAGCATTATTGATATTAGCCTACCTGTTCCTCAATGCAAATTATTGGTAAAATTTGCTAAAATATGAATATTACCCAGACATTACAAAAAATTTCTGTTGCACCTAATATAAACAAATATAATGAATCGTGATTAAATTAGTTTAATGAACGCAGTTCTTGCACAAGTAAGTTAAATTGCATTAGTCCTTCTGCGGTAGACTGTAATTGATCAGTATGAGGGAGTTAGAGTGCGGACTCCGGCGAGATAGGCATACTTACCTGGCACAGGAGATACCGCGATCATGAAGGCGGTTTTCCCAGGGTGAGGCCCACCATTGCACTCCGGTGGTGCTGACCCTTGCGATAAACCCAAATGTGGTTTACTCGGGTGCGAAATTTTTGGTAGCGGGGGACTGCGTTCGCGCTATCCCCCATATAACACAACGATCAAATTAAAAGTATATAAGGAACTTACAAGCATCACAAGTAGTTTTGGTATAAGATGCAAGTATTCTAAACTTATTTTAAATATGAAGATCTCATATATTTGTTTTGTTATATAATCGTCTTCAAAACAAGTAGGCCTACATTTATATGCAGCTCAGAGTTACCCAAAATTAGGCCAAGTTCGGTCAATTGCTATATTATTCACAGGAGTTATAATAATAGTGAAAAATCTAAGTAATCATCGACCATATACTGTATAATTATATATCTAAGGTAGATTCTCATTATATTTTCAGTCCATGTACATCTATAGCCTAGGCAACCAGACCCTGTCTCTAATTTCAGGATATGAATAAATATTTTATATTTAGTTTTTCATCACTGGTGGGAAAATGTCATATTCCCATGATGACTGTTAATTTGTATTGAAGCCTTTGTAAGAAAAACACAGACAGTTAAGGTGGATTTTCATGAGAGCTCTTTCTCCAACTTCTTCCAACAATATTGTGGAACTATTTTGCAATTATAACGGCAACTAACATAAAGCTAGATTAATTTTATGATGTTAATTCTCATAAACAGGTCGCAGTGCTTCTAAACATGGGGGTGGGGGTGGGGGTATGTGTAAATCTGGCTGTGTGAATCTGGTATTAATAACATGCGAACGTATCATACCGACAGATACTTAATTTGTCATTAAATATGCAGAAGTGAACATTAATTGGATCTTTGTTTCACAAGGTAGATAATTATTAGTACCGTGAAATGCCCTAGCTTCGGACGGAGGCTATACTTCGGACACTTCTGGATAATAGTATATAAGGTACAGTTATGGAAAAATGACTGCACTATGGAAGAACACCGAAGACCTACTTGTTTTTTCCATAACATCATGTATTTATTCCATAACTGTGGTTCATTGTATAATTTTTCTAGAGTGTCTGAAGTTATCTCCCTGTCCGAAGTTATGTCATGATACCGGTATATTGTTTATTATTTTGTTTTAGTTATTTATTGTACATGTATTATTGTGCAGTTACAACAGCATTGATGCGTCATTATCAAACATGTCTCTTACACAATGTGATTCCCTTATAACCGAAATCAATATTATTGTTCACCGAAAACCGTGATGATGTGTGAGGCATATATATAGTGGAACATAATATTACCTTGAGGCTTCTACGACGTGAAACAAATAGTACCTTGTTCATTATAGGTAGGCTAATAATCGTGAACTCTATCCTCTGTAACTAAAAAATGGGTAGAGCAAATGGAGAGTAAATTTCCACACCTACTCTCTAGCGGACTCCTCCCAATTGGTAGAAAAATGAACTCGATTATTCTAGTCCTTTATTAGTTACAGTGGTAAGTCAAGATTTCTAGAACACCTATAATGAACATGGTACTATAGGTAGCGCCAGCGAACTTGACAGTATATAACTTTATTTTAATACCACGATTTTTTTTTAGATAATTATCTGAAGACAAATATGTAATGTATATGCTTTAAAGATCACATTAAAATGTGTTTTAACCCTCTGCAAAACCTAATAAAAAATTACGGTACTGAAATGTCTTTTTCGGTAATAAGGTTGTCCAAATTCTCCTATAGACGGCGCTCCCTTCGTGCCCGCCATTTTTTTTTTTTTTTTTTGAAGTCAGAGCTCTTTCTATCAACCTGTCAGTCGAATACAATGCCACCTGCCAATCCTCATTAGAAATAATGGTTCTTATTTCCCACCCCTTGTGCATCACGTCACAATCAGATACTTCTGGCTTCTTATTGGTGTTTGTCTGAACACGTCATCATAGTTCACATCACGTATATAAGCAGGATCCAATCACTCACCTGTAATATGAACAGTTACGTCATTGCAGTGATCCAATCACAAACAACCATCTCACACACACCCCCAATTACCTTGAAGCCGGTTGTCAGTGTAGTCATGACAGGTGTGTGTAAAGGCTGGGCTCTTCTGCCTCATTCAATAATAATTGATATTACACAGAACAATACTGCAGCTCTAAAATTATTTACTGAACACGGTTGCTTACCTACTGCTGTCACTTGTCGACGATGTGGCCATGAGTGTTATTTTTATGAGGATAGGAATGAGTGGTGATGTCCAGAATATTGGTTTTTAAACAAGACGACAACACGCCGGAATTGTGGCTTTACAACTGCCCATAAAAAAGGGACCTTCCTTGATAATGCCCATTTAGAACCTTGGCAGATAATAGGTTATATTAATTTGTGGCTCAATAAAAACTTTCAACATTAGGACCTGTTCTGAATCTTGATATTACTATCAAAACAAGCGTTGACTGGAGATCGTTCTTTTCAGAAGTGCCTGGTTTGTTGAACAGAAACTCGTTGGTGGCCTAAACATTGTCGTCGAAATCGATGAAACTTTCATTGTCAAGGCCAAATTTCACGTGGGACGAGAACTGGGATAAAACAGTATTGATTGTTTGGGGGGATTGAGCGTGTGTCTGGCAAACGCTTTGTGGTGCCGCTAATCGACGACAACTTCGACCCTCTCCCACCCAGTCGAGACGTGCTGTTACCTATAATTAATCAGTACATTTTGCCCGGTTCCATAATATACTCTGATTGCTGGAAGGCCTACAACACCATCAGTGAATATAGATATGAACACGGCACTGTCAATCACAAACTGAACTTTACCAATCCAGAAAATAAGGACATCCACACACAGACGGTCTAGCGGCTGTGGAGGGATGTCGAGGAATATGTCAAGAAGCCTGGCATTCGTCCCCACTTAAAGCAGTACCTTGCCAGATATTTATTCCTGAAATTCTACAGCCGTCGCCAAGCTCTCCACTATTTTCTGGTTGAGGCTGCTAAGCTATACCCTCCGCAGTCAGACACGTCTCCCCCTCAGCCTCAGCCTACTGACTCTGACCTTTAATCTCCTGATTCATACTTCGACGACTCTGAGGATTTTGAAGCCCCCTCACCTTCGGATGTTGACCCATCACACCCTCATCCCAGTGCTCCAAGCTCTCCTTCACGAAAACGGTTCTGTCCTGACTCTGCCCAATCCTCTCCGTTGCCTGGTACATCGATCGACCTCATCACAAACGCGTGCCGGTCGCCCTGCCAGAGCTCGAAGTGGCCGACCTTCGCGCCGTAGACGCCGACACACCTCCCCACCACCTACTCCCTTCACATCTTCTCAATAAGGTACGGTACCCAATTACGCAATTTTGTTTTGTTTTTGGCAGGGTTTTTCTTTATGTTAACAAAGGGAAAATAAGAGCCAACTTTTGACATTCATTTGTGTTTAGTGTGAAAAATCGTAAAATAACACATTATACATTAATGCTAATATGCTATACGTAAGCTTACCTCTTGCTTTAGGTTATGTAAGTTAAGTTACGTTACGGGAGTTGACTTGGGTTACTTAGGTTAGGTTCTTTGGTTAGGTTAATGACAAGGGATCAGATGGTAGGTTTGGAATAAACTAGCTAGCACCACAGCCAGCAGCACAATCTTAGCCCCTTCTGTACCGGAGACGTCTTTTATATTTCATTTCAGCTACATTTAAACGATATTATGAAGTATGTATGGTAGCTAAAAGGATTAATTGAGATAGTTTGTAGCCTTCTAATGGGTAGACGTCCTTGCTAAGCTGATCAAAATCGTCTAATAGTTGCCAGAATATAATGAAAAGTACATCACCGGTAGGAAAGGGGTTAATGGGTGATGGCAAAGTAACAAAGATTAAGAATTTTTCGCATAGGTTTAAACTTCCGGAAATTAATGGGTAATAAATACGAAGATTTCTTATCAACTTCCGTCCGCCGTCGCACTCATGCTTACCTATTGAATGCTTACCTATTGAATGATAGTGGGGAATTAAGAAGCAGGCTTCTTGTGTGAACCCCACCTCCGAAGACTGGTCAGCCAATATTAACTAGGTTATTTTATTATGTTTGTCGTATCTGGCTTTAAAAGTGGCAATCGTTGGCGCTGTAACCACACTCTCTGGGAGTGCGTTCCACTCGTCGATGACTCTGATAGAGAACCAATTCCCCTTCTGTGTCGTTCTCCAGTGGTCTGGTTTGGAGAGTTTCAGCGAGTGGCCCCATTGGTGGTTGTTATTCTTCTGGAAAAACCTGGTATATGGTATGTCCTCAAAGCCGTGTAGAAATGTGTATGTTTCTATCATGTCCCCTCGTTTTAATTTAAGTTTTCCTAGGGATCGTGAAACTCCCTGGAAAGTGGTTGCGACAAGTGCAACGACCAGCAACAAGTTCATCACCTTACCTGATGAGTGTGATGGAGAACAAGTGAAGGATAGCGAGACTGGGAGTGATAGCGAGGCTGGGAGTGTTTCCAGGGGCGAGGAAAACACGAGTAAGGGAGGTAAGGAAACTACAAATAAAGGTAAGTGTAAGCTTATCAATGTTGTTGGAGACTCTATGGTTAGGTATTTAGGTGACAATCTCTCCACCAAAGTTAGGAAGCTGGAGTGTCTCCCCGGGGCAGGTATAGGTAGAGTTTGTGAGAGATTGGAGGACGTCATTGACGACTTTGGAGATAAACCCATAGTCGTACTTAGTGCAGGTAGCAATGACGTGGGAAAGCTTACCAGTGTTGAACTGCGTAAGTTGTATAGGGTAGCCTTAGATAAGATTAGGATGAAGGGTGGGATTCCCATTGCTTGCTCTATCTTGCCAAGAAGAGGTGTCAGACGTGAATGGTTGTCCAGAGCAATTGGTTTTAATTTCTGGCTGGCAAAGCTGTGCAAAGAGTTGTCATTACCATTCATAGACAACTGGAGCCTCTACTACGGTAACGATAGCTTGTACGCAAGGGACGGGGTGCATTTAAGTAGGAAAGGGATAGGGATGCTAGGAATGTTAGTTGATAGAGCAGTTGAGGTGGGGTTTTAAATTGGAAATGCCCCATCAAAAGAAAACAAAATAAATTAGGTGATAGAAAAAATAGTCAGGAAAGGAAATTAGATGTTATTAATAACAGTGAAACAATAGGTGAAAATGCAGTAATAGAAGTTAGACATATAAATAGTGGTACAATATCTACCTTAGTACAAGATAATAACAACAGTCAAATAGATACAAATAGAAGAAAAGAAGGTCCACCAGACACCAGTAAAAGAAATACATTGAGATTATATTACACAAACTGTAGGAGTTTATGTAATAAAATGGACGAACTTAGAGCACTTGTTAGCAATGAAAATATAGACATAATAGCGCTTACTGAAACATGGATAAATACAGAATCCAAGCATTTTTTAGCAGAATTTGATATACCAGGATATAGTTTGTTTAAATATGACCGAACAAGTAGGAGGGGCGGCGGTATAGCAGTGTTTGTCAGGAGTTCATTAAAATGCTGTACTAAATCAGGTATTAGGCTAAATAATGATAACGAAAGTGTTTGGGTAGAGGTTAGCGAAGGTAGCGAGACCATAGTGTTACGACTGGGGTTCAAATATATCAGGGCTCTTATTCATTGGACTAGTAATGGCATAAATGCTACAACGGAAAGCGCTAGATCCAACCTCTGATGTATATTCCCAGTGAACAAAGAACACAAATACTCTACAGAGTTCTATATGCAATAATAGGCTATCAAACTCTCAATAAATGTGCGTCTACTCTAGGCTTAATGTTATGTGAAAACAGCCTATTACTACCTATAACCGAAGGTGCTTGGTTATGGTATGCAAAGTAAGGTGGTAAGAGAAGTTACAGCTTACGTTACTTTAATCAATAAATGTCAGGCACTCCTGCATGAAAGAAAGTGCACTAAAGTCCTTCAACACTAACAAGGAATCTTCTTTAAATGTTAGATGCTATAAAGATGCTCGTATCGGAAATGGAACCCAAAAAGGCAGGCAGCGGAACAATGCTCGTGCAGGCTATGCACACAAAAAGGCAGAATATATATAATGCCGTCGGAGCCAAGAATATCCTAAACACAACAACAATAATAATAATCGCCACGACAATGCAGTATTCCTATCAACAAAAAGAGCCTAAGTCGTTTGTGTCTCAATACATCAAACTAGGCTGCGAAATGCCTGTGTAATAATAAATGGGTATGCATAAAAAGAGTAATTGGTTTAATATACTTAATGTCTACTATGATTGATAAAGTCTAGCTAGAGTCAATGATACGAGATACTGGTGCGCATGGCATGCCGCATAGCCTAGTGCAAATCTCAAGTCTGTGCGTCAAATATTACGTTATAGGGAAGGGTAGCTCTCTTGAGAAACCTTAATACCGAAGTATTAAGCGTTCTCCTGGCGTACCTCAAGGACAAACAATCGAGACTAGAACAGTGCAGAATGGTATAGGCAAAAAGCCCTCATTCGTGCATGCTCTATTCTCAATGGCACACAGACTAGAATTTACTCAATCAACTCCAGTTCTCAGGTATGTCGTGCCGCTTTTAACTAAAGCCAGCACTCATAGGAAACAATACCTTATAATATCAGACTCCTAGTCTAGCATTATCTAATCCAGCAGAACACTAATAATTAAAGGAAGAAGTACTAAACAATATGAATGCCAACCAATGCTTCGTGATCAACTTATCTTAACAACTAACATACCTGGGTTATATCAGACCTTAACGCACAATACAACTGGCCAGCATGAAGCTGATTTTGCAGAGTTAACCAGGGGGTATAATATTAATAAAAAGGTGGTGAAAGATATGAAAAAGAGAGAGGTAGGCAGAGGAAAAGATTCTCAGGTGCGGAGCAGGGAACAGATAGCAAGGGAAAAAGATGGGTGCGTTCTAGAAACCAGATCTGAGGGAGAGAGCGGCGAGGAACTGTATATATACTCGCACCAGCTCGAGGCGCGTGGGAAAAAAGCGGTTACAAGTCCTCTAACCACTAGCAAGAGAGCTTGCAGCATGGTAAGGACCTCTCTCCACCAACCCCCGCGAGGCAGCCAGCCGTGACGTCATCGAGCGGGACAAAAACACTACGCGCTCCCTCTCACTCTGTTCTACTCTCTCTCTCTCTCTCAGATCCCATCATTACTAGTTAATGATAAAACATATACTTTACAATTAAATATATAAAGCCTTGACATGGGTGAAAACAAAGAGCCTTTCTGGACTGCCCATGACACAAGCTTTCATATGAAATAAAGCACACTCTAATACACAAACTGTAGCCCCATCCACTGCCCTGGCGATCCTAGCGAGTCACTGTAGGACAAGCCATGCGGTTCTAACGGAGTGGTTAACGTCACACCCCCCCAATATTTTTCTCAGAGGCCCCAAGGCTCACAAAAATCTGATGGTTAGAACCCATGCTATATCTCCACTTCCCATCACCCAGCGGCAGTAAAATATCTGGCACAGTTCTTCAACAAAACATTTTTCAAAATTATAACCCTCCCCAACACCATAGGTTAAATTATATGTAGTTATGCTCCTCAAGAGCGAGCTTCTCTAGCCCAGCATTCTGAGAGGAGTGCAACTCAGAATTACTGCTATAACATACTAAAAAAAATCAACAATCAAAGAAAGAGTTTTTATTTGATTTTTATGTTTATAATTTGTTTATTTCGGCTGCACTATAGGGGCAAGCCTAGTTTTTTCTTCTATACCAAACGCTCAACTCCTGCTTTACGACCCAATACGCTTGGGCGAGCCAACAAGCACCAAGCGCAAAATACTATTCAAACTAAAGCAGGAGGCTACCCGTGTGTCAATCTACCCAGGATCATATACCCTTGAACGACCATCTGCAACCACGTTGTCACAACCGGCAATATGGCGTATGTCCAGGTTATATACCAGTAACCTTAGTGACCACCTGGTCAGCCTCATATTCCGATTGTGAAACTGGTCCAAGAACTTGAGAGGGTGATGATCTGGGTAAACTACAACGACCGGACCATAGGCTGGAACACAGACCTCGAAATGCCTCAGAGCAAGTACAACCGCCAGCAGCTCCTCCTTGACAACAGAGCAGCTCCCCTGGGCCGAATTGTACTTCTCCGAGCAAAAACTAACAGGATGCTCCAGCCCATCATCGTCCTTTTCCACAAGGACGGCACCAGCCCCCACACCACTAGCCTCCGTTGCTAGTTGGAAAGGTAGGCTAAAGTCAGGGGCCCTGAGGATCGGGTGAGTGCACAACAGGTGTTTTACTTCTCTAAACACCTTCTCACACTCAGGCGCCCATTTGAACTTCTTATCCTTCCAGTTATCCTCCACCTGAGCTTGACTGTCCCGTTCTCCTTCTCCACCTTGACTGCTAAACGTCATCACAGGCACAGTGAGAGGCTCAGGGGGGTGCCTCCCATACTCCTTCACGGGATTATCATGACATAACTGATTGCGCTTCCGTCTGTCTGGAGTGGCTACCAAGTAAACCAGGTCCAGCTCCTCCACCACCCTATAAGGACCAGCGTACTTCGCGGATAAGGGGTGACCTACAAGGGGCAGTAGAATCAACACCTCCTGACCCACGTGAAACTCCCTGAGTTCAACCTTGAGGTCGTACCTGTCCTTCCTGAGGGCCTGAGAGCTAGTCAAATTACGGCCAGCCAACTCCAGACTGCGCAACATCCGTTCTCGACTGTTGAGGACACACTTGAGCATAGAACAAGGTTTTTCTGCGCCCTCCCATACTTCTTCAACCATATGGAGAGGCCCTCTGACACGGTGTCCAAAGACAAGCTCATTAGGGCTGAATCCCAAACTCTCCCCAGGTACCTCCCACACAGCAAACAAAACCCATGGCAGGCCAAGATCCCAATCCCTCCCACTCTCAAAGCAACAACAACGAAGCACAGATTTCAAGGCTGAGTGCCATCGCTCTAACACACCCTGGCTCTCCGGATGATACGCAGATGACACCACCCCAACAATCCCATGCTGCGGCATTGCTTGAACAAAGAGGCTAGAAGTGAAGTTGGGTCCCTGGACTGACTGAAGCCCCTGCGGGTAACCATACCGGGAAAAATACACTAGCAAGCTTCGGACCACCGTCTTCGCCGACCCATTTCTCATAGGGTACGCGTCAGGGTACCTTGTTGCTACATCTCCCGACTGTGCATCACTGTCCTCCTTCAACTCTTTCGTCTTTTTAAGCCCATCCTCTGCCCCTTCAGGAACAGTTACTGGGTCTTCTCCAGACTCGAAATGTGGTCCTAATACCGAGTCCCCGAGAAGGTCCGTTGATACTAAACTCTCAACCGCATCAACTTTCAACCCCTTCTCGGTACCCTTCCTCCGCTGATCTAAAGATTGTTGACCAGAATGTGACTCCCTGGATGCAGAATCTCCGGTGACAACACACGCCATAGGCTGCACCGGACACTTCTCAACCCACTCCTGCTCCTCCCTACTCACGTCGGCCGGCTTCTCGACAACGACTAAGGGTGGAGCCTCAGAAATAGGCCCCGCAAAGTCGTTGCCAAGAAGGAGGTCGACGCCCCCAACAGGCAACTTCTCCACAATTCCTACATCCAGGTCACGAGTCACACCATCAACTTCCACCTTCATTCTTACAAGCGGGTATGACCTTGTCGCATTAACTCTCTGAACCACAACCACCCGCGCCGTATTGACAGGTTCACCAGTGAAATTTCTCAACAGTGTTTGCGATGCCCCAGTGTCACGCAAAATTCTCACCTCATGTCTTCTACCCCCCCACTCCACACAACCGAGTCCCCTGTGGTCACTAAAGGCATCACGGACAGGGAATAAGCCTTCCGGATCCTTCTGCACTGGCAGTGTATTTACCTCGGAAGAAATGCCTCTAACAAACTCCGATGTCCTCTTGAACACTCCAATGCCGTGAGCAAAAGACACGGCTGCCGGAGGAGGTCGACTAGGGCACTCATTTGCCTTATGACCCTCCTGGTGGCAACTAAAACACATAAATTTTGGTTTCGGCTTATACTGTGATGTAAAAGGCCCCTGACTTTTCACATACGGTGTGGTGTAAGGTTTGGATTCAGTTTTAGTTTCATGGCTCTTCTGTTTAAATGTGTCATTGTTACGGGGAGGGGGAGGATAACAGTCCTTAGCACTTACATCGTACTTCTGTGAGGACCCGCAACCCCGAATCAACGACAGCCGTCGATCAGCCATTTCTGCTGCTTCGACTAGAGTTCTTGGGTTTTTCTCCTTCAAGTTCAAAGTTAGATCACCGCCCGTGCTCTTAAAGAACTGCTCCAACATCATTAACTGCTTAATTTCATCATATGTTGTGACCTTCTCAGATCGGAGCCAGTTCCCCATAGCATCGGACAAGTCCCGGGCGTGTTCCAAAAAGGTGCTATCTCTTCCCTTAGTTACACCCCGGAACTTCAAACGGTACGTTTCTGGTTGCAGTTCGTAAGCCCTCAGGACAGCCTCCTTGAGATCCTCGTACACAATACATAACTCCAAAGGTAATGCACCGTAGGCTTTAAGACCCTTGCCTATTAATCTAGAGGATACAAGTGCTGCCCATTTATTCTCTGGCCACTGGTGTTCCTGGCACTTCTTCTCAAAGCGTGTGAAAAATTCTGTTACACCACTCTCATCAAACACCGGAACCAGTTTCAATAAGTGCGAGAGAGATTGATCATGAGCACGGTTACCAGCCCCAAGTCGCTGTCCCGTTGTCTCTACTCGCGACTTCTCTACGTCCCTGTCGGCACAGTACTTAGTCGACTCAGCTTGGATTTTTGCTAGCTCTATTTGCTGCTCACCTGCCCTGATAGCCTTTCTCTCTTCGATCTTAGCTAATTCGAGCTGAAGCAATAATTCTGGAGATAACCCTTGAGGAGGTGAAGGTGCTACAATGTTTGAAATTACCGGTGGTCCCCCCAGGGGCAACCCACCCTGCCAGTCACCACCCAACTGTGGAAGCGTACCCGGGGTCGGCAAACTACTGGGATGGCTGGGAGTCGAGTGTAGGGGAAGCATGGCCGAAGGGCTCTGAGCACTCAACCCATCTCGCTCACCAGTCACCCTGCCCAGTACACACGTTATCAAGTTATCCCTGGTCATGCCGCTAGTACCCGCATGACCGATAGCTGTGGCCAGGCATTGAAGACCGTACCGCTCCATACCCTCCAACCGCTCGGCAGTAACAGGCCATTGCAAAAATATCCTAGCATCCTCCTCACAGTTCACCTGATTAACCATATCATCATACTGCTGTTCCTCAGTCTCGACATTACGTACCGTGTCTCCATTCTCCTCTGACCCGGTATAAGACATGATGCTCACAAAAATTTCTCACCACAATATTCAGAAAAGAAGCACCCCAAACTCTTATACCTCAATATACACACAAAAATTCTCGGAAATACTCAAGGGCTATACTATGTTGCGAAAAAAAATTATTCTTGCTGATCCCCGCAAAATATTCTCCAAAACAACAAATATTCCCTGCTAATAAATGTAGGTTCACCAAATCCTAGGTAAGGTCGCCATTTGTTACGACTGGGGTTCAAATATATCAGGGCTCTTATTCATTGGACTAGTAATGGCATAAATGCTACAACGGAAAGCGCTAGATCCAACCTCTGATGTATATTCCCAGTGAACAAAGAACACAAATACTCTACAGAGTTCTATATGCAATAATAGGCTATCAAACTCTCAATAAATGTGCGTCTACTCTAGGCTTAATGTTATGTGAAAACAGCCTATTACTACCTATAACCGAAGGTGCTTGGTTATGGTATGCAAAGTAAGGTGGTAAGAGAAGTTACAGCTTACGTTACTTTAATCAATAAATGTCAGGCACTCCTGCATGAAAGAAAGTGCACTAAAGTCCTTCAACACTAACAAGGAATCTTCTTTAAATGTTAGATGCTATAAAGATGCTCGTATCGGAAATGGAACCCAAAAAGGCAGGCAGCGGAACAATGCTCGTGCAGGCTATGCACACAAAAAGGCAGAATATATAATGCCGTCGGAGCCAAGAATATCCTAAACACAACAACAATAATAATAATCGCCACGACAATGCAGTATTCCTATCAACAAAAAGAGCCTAAGTCGTTTGTGTCTCAATACATCAAACTAGGCTGCGAAATGCTTGTGTAATAATAAATGGGTATGCATAAAAAGAGTAATTGGTTTAATATACTTAATGTCTACTATGATTGATAAAGTCTAGCTAGAGTCAATGATACGAGATACTGGTGCGCATGGCATGCCGCATAGCCTAGTGCAAATCTCAAGTCTGTGCGTCAAATATTACGTTATAGGGAAGGGTAGCTCTCTTGAGAAACCTTAATACCGAAGTATTAAGCGTTCTCCTGGCGTACCTCAAGGACAAACAATCGAGACTAGAACAGTGCAGAATGGTATAGGCAAAAAGCCCTCATTCGTGCATGCTCTATTCTCAATGGCACACAGACTAGAATTTACTCAATCAACTCCAGTTCTCAGGTATGTCGTGCCGCTTTTAACTAAAGCCAGCACTCATAGGAAACAATACCTTATAATATGAGACTCCTAGTCTAGCATTATCTAATCCAGCAGAACACTAATAATTAAAGGAAGCAGTACTAAACAATATGAATGCCAACCAATGCTTCGTGATCAGCTTATCTTAACAACTAACATACCTGGGTTATATCAGACCTTAACGCACAATACAACTGGCCAGCATGAAGCTGATTTTGCAGAGTTAACCAGAGGGGGTATAATATTAATAAAAAGGTGGTGAAAGATATGAAAAAGAGAGAGGTAGGCAGATGAAAAGATTCTCAGGTGCGGAGCAGGGAACAGATAGCAAGGGAAAAAGATGGGTGCGTTCTAGAAACCAGATCTGAGGGAGAGAGCGGCGAGGAACTGTATATATACTCGCACCAGCTTGAGGCGCGTGGGAAAAAAGCGGTTACAAGTCCTCTAACCACTAGCAAGAGAGCTTGCAGCATGGTAAGGACCTCTCTCCACCAACCCCCGCGAGGCAGCCAGCCGTGACGTCATCGAGCGGGACAAAAACACTACGCGCTCCCTCTCACTCTGTTCTACTCTCTCTCTCCCAGATCCCATCATTACTAGTTAATGATAAAACATATACTTTACAATTAAATATATAAAGCCTTGACATGGGTGAAAACAAAGAGCCTTTCTGGACTGCCCATGACACAAGCTTTCATATGAAATAAAGCACACTCTAATACACAAACTGTAGCCCCATCCACTGCCCTGGCGATCCTAGCGAGTCACTGTAGGACAAGCCATGCGGTTCTAACGGAGTGGTTAACGTCACAATAGTTATTGGAGTAATTTATAGACTACCAAATATGAGTAGAAATGAAGGTAAATCTTTATGGCAGGAAGTGAAAATAGCATCAAGGTTTAGCAATGTGTGCATTATGTGGGATTTTAATTTTCCAAAGATAGATTGGCAGCATCAGATCGGCGACTCAGATTCTGAGGAGTTTATTGAGGCGGTACAAGATAGTTTTTTATTTCAATTCATTGACTCGCCGACTAGAGGTAATAATATCCTTGATTTAGTTCTCAGTAATAATGAACATATGATAAATAATGTTGAGATAGGGGACCAACTAGGAAATAGTGATCACAAATCTATTTATTTTAATATACAATGGACAGGAAATGCTAAAGAGAATCCGTCACTTATCCCAGATTTCAGAAAAGCCGATTATGGTGGGATATAGAAGAGCCTTAAGGGTGGACCCTATTGTTAAACAATTAAGTCAGGATAAGCCAGAGTTAAGCTTGACAGCTACATATGAACAATTTATTCCTTCACTTCACAATGCGCAAAATAAATATATCCCCAAAAGAAGATTTAGATCGATACAGAACCAACCAAAATGGATGAATAATAAACTAATAGATCTTATAGGAAAAAGGAAAGGAAATATAGAAAAATTAAGAAAGGCGAAACTCACCTACTTATTTACTATCAGACTCTATCAAGACAGGTCAAAAAGGAAATTAGGACAGCAAAAAGAAATTATGAAATAAGGATAGCCAACGATTCAAAAAATAACCCTAAAGCTTTTTACCAACTATATAAATCTAAAGTTAGAAATGTAATAGGCCCCCTTAAAACTTCGATAGGAGAAATGACAGAAAATGATTTAGAAATGTGCAGTACATTAAATAGTCAGTTTCTATCCGTTTTCACTAATGAAAATTTGGCACAGATTCCAGAAGTCAGTAAGGTATATAGCGATACTATAGAAAATAGGTTAAGTACGATCACTATAAGTAGAAATGATAGAAATGAAATAAGTGCTTAAGGAAATTGACAGACTGAAGCCTCAGAAATCACCTGGTCCTGATGAGGTATATGCTAGAGTATTAAAAGAATGCAGAGATGAGTTAAGTTATCCATTAACATTTCTTTTTAACAAGTCATTAGAAACAGGTATAGTTCCAGAAGCTTGGAAGCTTGCAAATGTAGTTCCGATCTTCAAAAAAGGTGATAAATCCATAGCATCAAATTATCGTCCCATTAGTCTGACTTCAATCATAGGAAAGCTACTAGAGTAAATTATTGCTAGGAAAATGAGAAACCACTTAGAAATATTTATCTTAATCAATTCTTCTCAGCATGAATTCACTCTGGGACGTTCTTGCCTTACTAATTTGCTTAGCTTTTTCTCAGAGGTATATGAAGCAGTAGATAATGACAAATTATATGATATTATATATTTAGATTTCAGTAAAGCTTTCGACAGAGTCCCTCATGAGAGATTGATGAGAAAGGTTGAGGTGCATGGAATAGGTGGGGCGTTGTTAGGATGGATTAGGTCATGGCTAATTGGTAGGAAGCAGAGAGTCAGCATAAATGGTTCTTATAAGTCAGAGTGGGGATCAGTCAAGAGTGGTGTCCCCCAGGGATCTGTATTGGGTCCTCTGTTATTTATCATATACATAAATGACCTTGATATAGGTATAACTAGTAGGATAAGTAAATTCGCAGACGATACCAAAATAGGGAGACCAATAGATTCAGATAGCGACATAGCGTGCCTCCAAAGGGATCTAGAAACCTTACACGAATGGTCAGTAAAGTGGCAGATGAATTTTAACATTGACAAATGCAAGGTATTAAAGATAGGGAAGACGAATACTAATGCAAAATATAAACTAGCTAATGCTGAATTAGAAAACTCAGACTGTGAGAAAGATTTGGGTGTGTTTGTTAGCAACGATTTGAAACCTAGAAAACACTGTATAAGCGTACGTAACAATTAAGGCAAACAGGATTCTGGGGTTCATCTCAAGGAGTGTGAGTAACAGAACTGCCGATGTTATCTTGAAACTTTACTTGTCATTAGTAAGACCTCATATGGATTATGCTGTCCAATTTTGGTGTCCTTATTACAGAATGGATATAGATTCCTTGGAGAAAGTACAGCAAAGAATGACAAAAATGATTCATAATATTAGAAATCTACCATATGAAGAAAGATTGAACAAATTAGGCTTACATTCGTTAGAAAGACGCAGAGTTAGAGGGGATATGATAGAAGTGTTCAAGTGGTTCAGTGGGGTAAATAAAGGAGACATGAAAAATGTACTGAAGCTCAGTGATAGCGAAAGAACTCTAACAAATGGTTATAAATTAGATAAATTTCGTTTTAGAAAAGATATAGACAAATATTGGTTTGGTTACAGAGTCGTAGATGGGTGGAATAGGCTACCAAGTGTTATAGTGGGATCAAGAACGATAGGGAGCTCTAAGATAAAATTAGATAGGCATATGGACGAGATGGGTTGGGTGTGAGGGCGATCTACCAGGTGTGGGCCAATCGGCGCTCAGCAGACCCCCGTTATCTTGTGTTAATCTCTGACCGTTTTGTTGGGGTCAGTACTCAAGGTATTAGTGACTTGGGCCTATAATTGGGGTTGGGTGTGACAGGGATCTGCCTTGTATGGGCCGATCGGCTTTTTGCAGACTCCCATTTTCTTATGTTCTTATGTTTTCTGCGGTCACTTAGTGTCTGGAGGCCAAGATGCTTACACCTTTCTTCGTAGGGTAATTCTTCTAGGTTTGGGACCATCGTGGTTGCTCTTCGCTGCACCTTCTCAATAGTGTATGTCCTTGATTAGGTAGGGTGACCAACATAGGACACCAGAATCGAGGATCGGGCGCACCAGTGACACATAGAGTGGTACAAGGATTTCCTTGTCCAATATGGAAAAGTTCCTCTTTATTATGCCCAAACGACTATTTGCTTGTGAAGCGATTTTAGCGACATGTGCTGAGGATTTTAGGTCTGAGGATATAATAATGCCCAAGTCTTTTTCATTTGAAGATTTCTGGAGTGTTGTCCCGTGTAGCTGGTAGTCCTCTTTCGGGTTATTGTGTCCAATGTGCATAGTTTTGCATTTGTATGCGTTAAATGTTAGGAGCCATTTCCTGCTCCACTCGTTCAGTCTCTCCATGTCTCTCCGAAGGGTCTCGACGTCTGCGTCTGTCCTATAGTTACGGCCTATTGGAAACACGTACAAAACTGTCAAACAAGCGACAGATATTGACATCAGTTATCACAACAAATATATCCATTAAACAAAATTACTACAGGCACACGTGCGTACCCTACAATTTTTTTTCTCACAAACATACTGAAATAACAGAAAAACATATTCACCACCACAGCCAACATACCGAGATCCCCACCCCTACCTCCACCACCATCACCACCACCACCACAGCCAACATACCAAGATCACCACCTATAGCTGCTCACCACCACCACCTCTACCAATAACAGAGAAACAGTTACCCAAGCATTCACCACCCAAGTCATTTTCTCTCCCTACCACACCTCTCCTGCATCAGAGAAAACGTCGACTCAAAGACTCAAGGATAACAATAACAATCAGTTCTCGCCGATATTACACTTCTCCTGCAACACCCCAAACCTATAAACTTGCAACCACTGTCCACTCCATCTACCTCCAGCCTGTAAAACACATAAGCAGCCCCAGACCAAATCAGAAGACAATATCAAATTATATCACCTCACTCCAGAGTTAAAAAGAACACAACCGCCCCCAGACAACACGAGTTACTACCATCGAGAAGACACGCCCTCTAACACCAGGGAAAAACTTATCCATCAACATAACCAATTCCAAAGTCCAACAGAAGAAGAAAAGCGAAGAAGAGAAATCCATCAAGAAATGGCACTATAAGTAAATAAGTATATCACCATAAGTATATCCAAGCCACAAGGAACTAACCGCCCTACAACATCCTACCCCTAGGCGCCTTTCTGATGCTCAACCTCATCACCCCCGAGACTCTGAGAAACGGTATGACTATGACGGAAGATTTTATTCTGAGTTGAGCAGACATTTCTTTCAAAATTTCCTACTTTACCTTCCTGACCAAACTTCTACTTTTCCTCCCCCTTCCCCCGCTAGGGGAGCTAGGGGAAAAAAAAAAAAAAAAAAAAAGATCGACGCAGTCAACACCAACCCACCTGCAGAGCCTCCTTCACCTCCTTCAAAACCTGAAAAAGGTGCCTCCATGCCCCTCATTGAAATCGAACCAGTGAGACAGGTAGAGGAGAAGAAACCAGTCATCACCAAGACCCCTCACCAATAATATTGTTCTTGGATATCTGCCTACCACACCTGTCTAAGGACCACAACATGACAATGAGTAATGCTTACAAGGACTGCGTCACACCTGAATACGATTCCTGAGCTACTGCATGTTAGACTGGAAGAAGGAAGGGTGCAATTGCTATTTTCACACAAAAGGCAAATACAACTACATCGAATGCAGCCTAACAGTGGAGCAAGCTCTGAAGCAAGGCTTCCCGGACCTCCCGAGGAAGTAAAATCACCACCACCACCCATCACCCTCACCAACACCTCATCACCAGCGGGCTATTAGGACTCCCAGTCGGGCCGGGAGGATTAATATATGGCCTTAAATTCCCTACCCGTACAATAGCCCACAGTTCCAGCCGCCCAGCTCTCGACCCACTGCCTCCCTGGTCGGGTTCTGCCGTCTTCGTAGTAACGCCGATCTCCCAAACAATGAAAACCCTCAGCTCCAGTTAAGCCTGGACACCTTTTTCTCCTGCTAAAATTCACTTCATCCAACTAATTCTTGTCCTATCCCCACTTCCCCCTAACCCCCTGTCACTACTCAATTTTACTATAGGATCGACATCATTCTGAGTTGAGCAGCCACACCGAGCAGAGCTACATATCCTCCTCTCTTCACCACCACCACAATGCCTCCCGCAACTTCCACACTCGTTGCTGGCACTGTAAAGTGGTTTAATGTGAAGAAGGGCTTTGGATTTATCACCAGGGATGACAACAGCACTGATATTTTTGTACACCACAAAAATATTAAGAAAAACAACCCCAGGAAGTCTGTACCCTCTCTAGGTGACGGAGAGAGGGTAAAATTCCACACCAAAAGAGGGGCAAGAGGTCCTGAGGCCACTCTGGTCACAGGACCCAGGGCCAAAACAGTCAAGGGCTCACATCATGCCCGAGACTTGAAGGAGAGGCAGGCTATTATGAAAAAGGTTGACAGACTAAAGAGCATGGACCTGCCTAATGATATATCAATATCTGCAGCTACTTCTGCTGCTACTACTTCTGCTACAGGCCGGCAACAGAAAACAGCTAAGTCTATTTTAATTGTAGGGGATTCAATGGTTAAATACTTTGGTAGGGCTACTAACACATATGTTGGTAAAGTTGTCTGTCTGCCTGGTGCCGGAGTCGAGAAGGTGGCAGAAAAGCTAGATGGTGTCATGGAAGCGAGTGGAGAGGACCCCATCATCTTCCTCAACGCAGGGAGCAATGACATTTGGAGTTGGAACTGAGGAGTTGCTCACCACGTACCAGGAAATGTTGGAGAGGATCAAGGAGAAGGGTGGAGTTCCTGTGGTACACAGTATCCTGCCAAGAAGAGGGGTAAGGCAGGAATGGTCCTCCAGGGCTATTGGTGTAAATAGCCGGCTGGAGAAGTATTGCAAGGCAAATACTATTCCATTCCTGGATAACTGGACCCTCTTCTACGGTAAGGATGAACTGTATGCCCAGGATGGAGTACATCTCTCTCGACTAGGAGTTTCGACCTTAGCCAGCTCACTCGACAAGTTTGTTGCGGGGTTTTGTTAATAAACCATAGGTGTATAAGTAAAATAGAATCCCAGCCACATGAAATTGATAGTAATAACGAACATTCTGATAGCGTAGCTTTTCGGTCTAGGTCCAGTAATTCAACAGGTAAAAATAAATTAGTTAAAAACAATAGAAAAATAGTTGCAAATACAAGTAATAGTTTGAGGGTTTATTATACAAATTGCAGGAGTTTATGTAACAAAATGAACGAACTTAGAGCACTGGTTAGCAAAGAAAATATAGACATAATAGCGCTAACTGAAACATGGATTAATACAGAAACCAGGCATTTTTTAGCAGAGTTTGATATACCGGGATATAGTTTGTTTAAATATGACCGAACAAGTAGGAGGGGCGGCGGTATAGCAGTGTTTGTCAGGAGTTCATTAAAAAGCTGTACTAAATCAGGTATTAGAGTAAATAATGAAAATGAAAGTGTTTGGGTAGAAGTTAACGAAGGTAGTGAGACTTTAGTTATTGGAGTTATGTCTAGACCGCCAAATATGAGTAGAAATGACGGAACATCATTATGGGAGGAAATTAAAATAGCATCAAGGCTTAGCAACGTGTGCATTATGGGGGATTTTAATTTCCCTAATATAGATTGGCAGCAACAAATAGGCGACTCTGATTCAAAGGAGTTTATTGAGGTAGTACAAGATAGTTTTTTATCTCAATTCATAGATACGCCGACTAGAGGTGATAATATTCTCGATTTAGTTTTCAGTAACAATGAATATATGATAAATAGTGTAGAAATCGGGGACCACCTAGGAAATAGTGATCACAATTCTGTGTATTTTAATATTCAATGGAAAGGTAATATCAGAGAGAATACAACATTAATACCTGACTTCAGAAAAGCCAATTATGGTGGGTTAAGAGAAGCCCTGTTAGCGGACCCTATGGTCAAAAAATTAAGTCGATCCAGGTGTCCAAATGAGTGTATCCTTTCTCAGGCACCTGTCATCTTAAGTCAGAAAGAGACGTCAAACTTGGTAGATACATACGATAACTTTATCAAGTCAGTATTCAATGCGCAAAATAAATATATCCCCAAAAGAAAATTTAGATCAACACAGAACCAACCCAAATGGATGAATAATAGACTATTAGATCTTCTAGGAAAAAAGAGAGGAATATATAGAAAAAACTAAAAAGGCGAAATTCACCTACTTGCTTACTATCAGAATCTATCACGACAGGTAAAAAAGGATATTAGTAAAGAAAAAAGAAATTATGAAATTAAGGTTGCCAATGACTCAAAAAATAATCCTAAAGCTTTTTACCAACTATATAAATCCAAGGTTAGAGATGTAATTGGTCCCCTTAAAACTTCGGTAGGAGAAATGACAGAAAATGATTTAGAAATGTGCAGTACATTATATAGTCAATTTCTTTCCGTTTTCACTAATGAAAATTTGGCACAGTTTCCAGAAGTCCGTAAGGTATACAGCGATAGTATAGATAATAGGTTAAGTACGGTTACCATAAGTAGAAATGATGTGCTTAAGGAAATTGACAGACTAAAACCTCATAAATCGCCTGGTCCTGATGAGGTATATGCTAGAGTATTAAAAGAATGCAGAGATGAGTTAAGTTACCCATTAACATTTTTATTTAACAAGTCATTAGAAACAGGTATAGTTCCAGAAGCTTGGAAGCTTGCAAATGTAGTTCGGATCTTCAAAAAAGGTGATAAATCAATAGCATCCAATTACCGTCCCATTAGTCTCACTTCAATCATAGGAAAGCTACTAGAGTCAATTATTGCTAGGAAAATGAGAAACCACTTAGAAACATTTAACTTAATCAATTCTTCTCAGCATGGATTCACTCAGGGACGGTCTTGCCTTACTAATTTGCTTAGTTTTTTCTCAGAGGTATATGAAGCAGTAGATAATGACAAGTCATATGATATTATATATTTAGATTTCAGTAAAGCTTTCGACAGAGTCCCTCATGAGAGATTGATGAGAAAGGTTGAGGCACATGGAATAGGTGGGGCGTTGTTAGGATGGATTAGGTCATGGCTAATTGGTAGGAAGCAGAGAGTCAGCATAAATGGTACCAAGTCAGAATGGGGAGCAGTCAAAAGTGGTGTCCCCCAGGGATCGGTATTAGGTCCCCTGTTGTTTCTTATATACATAAATGACCTAGATTTAGGTATAACTAGTAGGATAAGTAAATTTGCAGACGATACTAAAATAGGGAGATCAATTGATTCAGATAGCGATATAGAGTGCCTCCAAAGGGATCTAGATACCTTACATGAATGGTCAGTAAATTGGCAGATGAAGTTTAACATTGACAAATGCAAGGTATTAAAGATAGGGAAGATGCAAACAAATGTTAAATATAAACTAGCTAATTTAGAATTAGAAAATTCAGACTGCGAGAAAGATCTAGGTGTGTTTGTTAGCAATGATTTGAAGCCTAGAAAACAGTGTATAAGCGTTCGTAATAAGGCAAACGGGATTCTCGGGTTCATCTCTAGGAGTGTGAGTAACAGAACTGCTGATGTTATCTTAAAACTTTACTTGTCATTAGTGAGACCCCATATGGATTATGCTGTCCAATTTTGGTGTCCTTATTACAGAATGGACATAGATTCATTGGAGAGAGTACAGCGTAGAATGACAAAAATGATCCATAAAATTAGAAATCTTTCGTATGAAGAAATTAGGTTTACATTCGTTAGAGAGACGCAGAGTTAGAGGGGATATGATAGAGGTGTTCAAGTGGGTTAGTGGGATTAACAAAGGGGACATGACAAATGTACTAAAGCTCAGTGATAGCGAAAGAACTCGTACCAATGGTTTCAAATTAGATAAATTTCGTTTCAGAAAAGATATAGGCAAGTATTGGTTTGGTAACAGAGTTGTAGATGGGTGGAATGGACTACCAAGTGCTATAGTGGGATCTAAAACTGTAGGGAGCTTTAAGATAAAATTGGATAAGCATATGGACGAGAAGGGTTGGGTGTGAAGGGGGATCAGCCGGGTTGGGCCAATCAGCGCTCTGCAGACCCCCATAATCCTGCGTTAATCTCTAACCGTTTTGGTAAGATGATCCTCAGGGTATTAGAGTGTGAAGCCTATAATTGGGCTTTGTAATTGAATTGGGGTTGTGTGGGACAGGGATCTGCCTTGCTTAGGCCAATCGGCTTTCTGCAGACTCCCATTTTCTTATGTTATTATGTTCTTAAGATCGATATTATCATCAGGACGGCCGTGGCTCTTGCTGGAGGAAACAACTCCCTCCTCCAGCAATACCTACCTGCCCTCCTTCAGGCCAACAATCTCCCAGGTATTCTTGTACCAGGAGGGTTGTTGGACAATGCCCAGAGGGGTCCTGTCAGAGAGAGACCTACTCCACAGAGGCGCTTGACCATCAAAGCGCCTCTAAACAGAAAAAACTGTCTCCCTGAACCTGAAGCAGTAACTCCAGAAGCTGATCCTGTAGAAGCTACTGGAGGAGCTGCTGAAGAAACCAACTCAACTCCGACACCTGCAGCAGAAGAAGAAGAGGCGATGGAGGAGACCCCTGCAGTAAACACCAACCCACCTGCAGAGCCTCCTTCACCTCCTTCAAAACCTGAAAAAGGTGCCTTCATGCCCCTCATTGAAATCGAACCAGTGAGACAGGTAGAGGAAAAGATACCAGTCACCCCAAAGACCCCTCACCAATTGTTCTTGGATATCTGCCTAATCTGTTAGTATAATGGGGGACTACAGTCTCGTGTGTTTTTCCTTCCTCCGTTCATTGTCTCTTAAAAAAAAAAAAAAAAAAAAAAAAAATGTATAATGTGAATATAAGAAACTCAGATAATGAAAAGTGTAAATTTAACTATGTGAAAGTGTGTACTCAAGTGTTATAAATTCATACGTGTTGTGAATTAGTGTGGAGTTGAATTATAACATGTATCCATTAGTTACTCATAAAATTGAGAGAAATTGATTAATCTCAAGAATGACAAGCAGCACCGCAACTAAAATTTAAATTAATTGATAAATTGTTTTAATTTGGGATGTTTATATACCTTTATGTATATTCATATTAACTATCATGTTTGTACTTAACATCTATATTTTAATTGCTTTAGATTAAACATGAAAATAAAATATTATTGATATTACCTGTTCCTTTAATGCAATTTGTTGGTCAAATTTGCTCATATATGAATAAAACTCAGACATTAACATTTTGTTCTGTTGCACCTAATATAAAACAATATAATGGATCGCGATTGAATTAGTTTAATGAACACATTCCTTACACAAGTAGCTTAAATTGCATTATTCCTTCTGCAGTAGACTGTGATTGATCAGTATGAGGGAGTTAGAGTGCGGGCTCCGGCGAGGTAGGCATACTTACCTGGCACAGGAGATACCGTGATCATAAAGGCGGTTTTCCCAGGGCGAGGCCCACCATTGCACTCCGGTGGTGCTGACCCTTGCGATAAACCCAAATGTGGTTTACTCGGGTGCGAAATTTTTGGTAGCGGGGGACTGCGTTCGCGCTATCCCCCATATAACACAAATATCAAATTACATGTTTATAAGGAACTTACTAGCATCACAAGTAGTTTTGTTTTAAGATGCAAGTATTGTAAACTTATTTCAAATATGAAGCTCACACATATATATTTGTTTGTTATATAATTGTCTTCAAAACAAGTGCATTTATATGCAGCCCAGAGTTTTGGTCTGAAACTCTCGCACAACATTCCTTAAAACCTATACAACTTACCTATCATAGCATACCCAAAATTAAACCAAGTTGGGTCAATTGCTATTTTATTCACAGGAGTTTTAGTTATAGTGAAAAATCTAAGCAAATATCGGCTATATGATAAAGGCCATTATACTCTAATTACTGTTTCGATTATCCCACTGTATGGAAACCCAAGGAATGTATTTACTTTGCATGAGATACGAAGGCTTGTTCCTCCTTTATTAATTGCAGGCTCTCTATTGCTAGCCAGGATAAAAATGACACCTAAATGGCACGACAGGTCATACAATTTACAAAAAAATAGGGCGAATGGTCGTATATAATCGCCAAACTATTGGAGCAAATCTCTTACAATCTCTAAACTAACATGGCTAAACGTGAGGGATAAGGGTGTCCATAAAAAACCTTCCTTCAAATCCTTAGTAGCTAATTTTTCGATGCTAGTGAATTTTTTTGAAAATGTATTATACCTCTGCATCATAACTATATACAACCGGGTTTCATAATTAACATCATAAATTTCACCACACATTCTTCGTAAAGGGTAAGTAATCAACAAAACCGATACATCAGCTAGGAATGTAATAGAACCCCAGTCACATATATATGTTAGTAATTATGATAGCATTGACTGCAGTGAAATCGAAGAAAATAATAAGTTAGTTATAAACGATAGACAATTAGTTACAAAAAATAGTAATAAGTTGAGGGTAAATTATACAAATTGTAGAAGTTTATGTAACAAAATGGATCAGCTTAGGGCAATTGTTAGCAAGGAAAATATAGACATTGTAGCGCTTACAGAAACCAGGATAAATACTGACACTAGACATCTATTAGCAGAATTTCATATGCCAGGACACAATTTATTTAAATATGACAGAACAGACAGAAGGGGAGGTGGAGTTGCAATTTATGTTAGGGATACTTTAAAATGTTGCCTTAGATCAGATATTAAAACAAATAGCGGAAATGAAAGTGTGTGGGTAGAGATTAGCGGGCAAGGTGAGACAATTATTTTGGGAACCATTTATAGGGCACCCTGTCTTTGTCGAAATTTAGGCAAATTATTATGGGAAGAAATCAGTAAGGCATCTCAGAATAATAATGTTTGCATTTTAGGCGACTTTAATCTTCCAGGTATAGACTGGGTTAATCAAACTAGCAATAACGAATCCGAAGATTTTCTTGAAGTAATATTAGACAACTTTCTCTTTCAATTTGTAAATTCGCCAACTAGAGGATATAATATTCTTGACCTAGTTCTTAGCAACAGAGAAAATTGGATAACAAATTTAGAAGTGGGTGACCAGCTAGGGAACAGTGACCATAAATCAATATATTTATCTATAGAATTAAATTGTAAACCAAAGGAAAATAAGGTTCTTATCCCTGACTTTAGAAAAGCCAATTTTAGGGGATTAAAACGATCACTCAGAATTAAAGGTGAGGCAGGAGATTTAGGTCAAGTAAGCCGATTAGTTCCAGCAGAACAGAGAGGTCAGGGCCAGGTGGGTCACACAGCTGAGATAGTTAGACAACCAACTGAAAATTTAAATAGTGTGTATAATCAGTTCATCTCTGCCTTACAGAGCGAACAAGATAAATATAATACCAAAAAGAAAATTTAGATCACATACAAGCCAACCAAAATGTATGACAAATAAATTAGTAGATCTTATAGGTAGAAAGAGAGCTACAGTAGGTGTAGGCCTATACAGAAAAATACAGAAAGGCGAAATCCACCTTATAGGATATCACCATAACTTGTCGAGGCAGGTAAAGAAGGAAATTAGGAAGGAAAAAGAAACTACGAAATCAAGGTAGCAAATTAATCCAAAAACAACCCTAAAGCATTTTATCAATTGTATAAATCTAAGGTAAAGGATACAGTAGGGCATCTTAAGAATGTGATAGGGGAGATTACAGATGATGAGTTAGAAATGTGCAATACTCTAAATAGTCATTTCCTTTCTGTTTTTACAAACTAAAATTTAGATCAAGTTCCAGTAGTCAACCAAGTTTTTAACGGTAGTATAGACGAACTATTAAGCACAGTTCAGGTCACAGTGACGAAGTATTAAGGAAATAGATAGACTAAAACCTCAGAAATCTCCAGGTCCAGATGAGGTGTATGTTAGGGTATTAAAAGAATGCAAGGAAGAATTAAGTTACCCATTAACTCACCTATTTAATAATTCACTAGCTTTAGGCTATAGTTCCTGATTCATGGAAGCTCGCAAATATAATTCCGATATTTAAAAAAGGTGATAAGTCCATAGCATCAAATTACCGTCCTATTAGTGTCACATCAATAATAGGGAAATTGCTAGAATCAATTATTGCCAGGAAAATTAGAAATCACTTAGATATGTTCAAGTTAATAAAACCCTCTCAACATGGTTTCACTCCAGGATGATCCTGCCTAACAAATTTACTCAGTTTTTTCTCCGAGGTTTATGAAGCGGTAGATAACGACAAGTCATATGATATAGTTTACTTAGACTTCAGTAAGGCCTTTGATAAAGTTCCACATGAAAGGCTGTTAAGGAAGATAGAAGGACATGGTATCGTATATATACGATAGGCTATGACTCTTTTGTGATCCCGTATGTTTCTGTGACATCACGGTCGTTCCCACTGCACGGCGTAGGACGAGTAGATCGTATATTATATGATTGTAAGTAAGTTAAGATTGTAAACGCCTAATATGCTATTAAGCAATATTGACATGGTCTTATGTTGTATATATGAATTTATCGTATATATTAATATAATTTATCGTATAGAGCAACCTAGATGCGGTACGATAATTTACGCTCCTGGCGTTTGCCAAGGCAGCAAGGTGTGCCTCTGAGGAAGACAGCTCAGAGCCTTCACGAACACCAACCAGTTAACATCTAATTTCCGCCTTCAGTTGATCGCGCTATTGTGCCTCTAATCACAATACACTGACAGCAATACAAACAGCTACACCATCACAACGCTCTCATCGACGCCATGACTGACTGACAGATAAGCATAATATTCATGTCCATTCCCATGTAATCATTTATTCTTTCTTTCACTTGACTCGAGTCTCGGGACCGGTGTCTTGCCTCCCCATTGTCCGCCATATTGGGTAAACGTTCTCCCTTGCCTCATTGCCACGTGGAACTATTGGTGAGTTAATTCCTTGCTAATATTAACACTTATAACCTTACCCTATATCTAAATTATTATGTGAGACCTTCGGATATAAATTAGCTTGTTTTAGATTGAATTCAGTTTAAATATGGAGTAAATTTAATTTAGATTGATTTTATTTTGATTCATTATAGCTTAGCATATTTAACTTCCATTGATAGTTTACCACATTGGTGCCCAGACCTCGGGAATTAGCTACCAGTATGGGATTTTTAAGGCAATGAGCAAGGGGACATAATTATAACAGGATGCAGGAACAACTCTTGATAATCTGGGGTCAATATTAAGGAGCCGGACCACAGCTGGGATCTCATTTCTAATGGTAGGTTTGGGTTCCTATCATGTTATGCTTCATTGCTATATATTTTTTATCCACCGGATTTTTTTTTCTTTTTCTTGACTTTATTTTTTTTTAGCATTAACCTAACCAAAAAACCTAACCTAACCTAACCTAACCTAACCTAACCTAACATAATAGCCCCCAAATACATTTAGGTTAGGTTTTTTGGTTAGGTGAATGCTAAAAAAAAAAAAAAAAAAAAAAAAAGAGCCAAGAAAAAAAAATCGGTGGATAAAAAGTATATAGCAATGAAGCATAACATGATAGGAACCCAAAACTACCATTAGAAATGAGATCCCAGCTGTGGTCTGGCTCCTTTATATTTACCTAATCTGGTAGGACTAGCCAAGCGGTGGTTAGAGCCGGAATGCAGGGTCGCATTGTTGCACCTCCCTAAGTCCTGCATCCCACCCATCATCTTCCCCCAATAATTTTCTTTTTCATTTCAGACTTCTTATGACTCATGACCTGACCTAACATTTTTTCTTGTTCAATATGACCCTTTAGTAGGTATTGCTATTTTGTGTACTATTTTTTCTCCATAACATAGAAGTCCGCCGGTCGGCGTCTCTTAACTAGACTACTTTTTTGCCATTATTTTTGTAACATTTAGATAAATAGCCTACTGGCTTACATGCAAAATGAGTAAACAGGAAGAGACACCATCTAGTGGGGTGCTGAGCAAGGCCCCTAAAAATCAAAGGGCGGGACTTCAGGGAGTATTAAATAGGCTAATTGGAGATGTCAACACTTTCATCACTACTGCTAACCTCGAGGAATTAGAAGATAGATTAGACAATGTCCAGGCTACCCACGGTCGTATTATGGCTCTGAGTGAGGTGATTGTGGCAGGCATGACAGAGGAAGAAGAGATAGTTACAGAGTGTGATAATCGCGCCCTCTATGATGAACCTGTCTTTAGAGCGAAGCACATATTACAGCGTGCTGTCGCAAGTAAGAAGGGAGGCGAGAACGAGACCCATAGAAGGGTTGACCCAAAACACACTGTGCACCTCCCAAAGCTTAATCTTCCTACATTTGGGGGCAAATTGACTGAGTGGTTAGCTTTTTGGGACGTATTTCGGTCTACAGTACATGAATCCTCTTTGGATAATGTCATCAAGTTTCACTACCTGAAGGGACAAATGGAAGGAGAGGCCTTACATTTGATAGAGGGTTTTGCGGTAGTGGGTGATAGTTATCTTGAGGCAGTACAATTATTAAAGTCCACATACAGGGATCAAGAGCAGTTGAAGATGGCCCATGTCGTTGCCTTGTTAAAGCTCGCAGAACCACAGTATAAGGTTGAGGAGTTAGCAAATTTTAGGGAAAATATGGCGTGCCATACTCGATCGCTAGACACCCTAGGGCTCACCACACAGGAAATGATAGTCATTATCTTATGTCAGAAGCTTCCTATGGCAATACTTGATAAGCTTAGATCGTTTGATCTGGGGGAGTTCAAAACTCAGTTCAGTAAAGAAATTAATAATCTACAATTGAACAAAGGGAGAATGTATGTGTCGGGAGGGAGTGAGAATGTGGAGAAGAGGGGAACTGTAAGCATGACGGTGGGGACTAAAGAAAAGAAAGAGGGTACGTATAAGAAACCTGCTCAGATTCTATGTAAGCTATGTAACAACAAACATAAATGGAGTTTCTGTGTAAAATACCCCACAAATGAGACAAAACTAGCACAGGCAAAGAGATTGAAGCTATGTGTAGGTTGTCTAAGTAAGGAACATGGTAAGCAGGGACAATGTACTGCTACATACTTAAGGCCCTGTCACCACTACAAAGGACATCACTTTGATAAGTTGTGTCCTACGGCAGATAAAGTCAAAGACGTCAAACCAGAGGGTACTACAACTGTGACACATGGTAGCACGCAAGACACCACTATATTGCCCACAATACAGATTCCCATGGAAGGTAATGACAGTAACAAAGTTTGTCGGGTACTTCTAGATCAAGGGTCTCAACGTTCCTTTATAAAGAGGTCCGTCTTAGTGGGACTGAAGCACCGAATCGTAGGGGCTGAGAATCTTCGATTGCAGGGCTTCACAGGGGTTACTGACAAACAAGACTACGAGATAGCGGAGATATCATATTACTACCGTAAAACCCGGTACTTTATGACATGTATCGTAGTAGACACCCTACCAGAATATGTATCTGTAGGAGTGAAGAAGGTGGAACACGCATTACGTAGCAAAGGGGTTAACTTGTCAGATCCCATGGGAGATCAGAGTGAGGTGCATGTTCTACTTGGTGTGGATCATTATTATGATGTAGTATACCCTGGATTTAAAAAGATGTGGTGTAATTTTAATCCCCACTAAATTTGGCTATTGCATGAGCGGAAAGGTGCATACTACACAGTCAAATGTCCTGGTCGACACGGTCTCGATATTAAGAGTCAATGTAACCGCGGCAGAGGAGTTGGGAAGGGAGGATTCCCAACCTAGTGACCCTAAAATGACTGCCGAGTTCGACCTGGAGCGACTGTGGAGATTGGATCACATAGGCATTAATCCTATGGAGACTGATTATGACTCTGAAGTTGCGTTGAAAAGGTTTGACGAGTCTGTGAGCTACTGTGCCTCAGACAAGCAATATAAAGTTAGTTTACCCTGGAAGAACAGTGAGATAAGCCTGCCTACCAACTATGGTTTGGCATTAGGTCGCTTGCGCGCATTACAGCGTAAATTAACTAGTGAACCGAGCACGCGCCAGGTGTATGACGATGTATTTCGGAGTTATGAAGATAGGGGCTTTATTGAGAGAGTCGATGTCAAGGAACCGATTAAGAAGGGTAGGGTTCACTATCTGGCCCATCATGGGGTGAGAAAAGACAGCGTCACCACACCAATACGGGTGGTGTATGACTGCTCTGCCCACCAAGGTCAACAACCCAGTCTAAATGACTGCCTGCTGACTGGTCCGTCCATGGTGTCGGACCTGTTCCAACATCTATTGCGGTTTAGGCTGGGGAAGTACGCATATACTAGTGACATCGAGAAAGCATTCATGATGGTCAAGCTAAAAGAGGAAGATAGAGATGTTACCCACTTTCTTTGGTTCAGCGACATTAGCGACTCTGAAAGTCCGGTCATAATCTACCGTTTTCGGGTTGTACTCTTTGGGGCAACATGTTCACAGTTTTTGTTAAATGCCACAATCAAAAAACATCTAGCAGATACTCGTGAGGACACAAGTAAACTATCTCGCGGATTATATATAGACAATTTGCAGGGTTCTAGTGATAGTCAAGATGATTTGTTGCATACATACTGGCAAGCACGCAGATTGTTTACAGAAGCACATTTATTTCTCCGCGAGTGGGTTACTAATAGTGAAGATCTTCAGAGTTTGATACAGGTGGACGGTACGGCATCTCATAACCAGGAAAAGTCCAGAAATTTGGGGATGATCTGGCAACCTAAACATGACATACTAACTTTTCAAACAAGGTCTTTTGCTCAGCAGACGGGAGCGCACACAAAAAGAAGTCTGTTGAGCAAAGTTGCGCAATTTTGTTATCCTTTGGGTCTAGCATTACCCGTTACCATAAGAGCTAGGATTCTAATGCAGGAAGTTTGGAGACGTAAAATAGGATGGGATGACAATTTGCCCGAGGACCTGAATGACCACGGGACATTGTTGTTGAATGAGTATGACATCCTAAGTACTAAACCTTTACCTCGTAAAGTGGCGGCGTTCGGTGACGTTACGTTACACACGTTTTGCGATGCTAGCGCCACGGCATACGGGGTAGCCATATATGTCGTTACTTCATTTGGGGCACATTTAGTTACAGCCCGGGCCAAGGTAGCCCCGGTTAAAAAGGTAACTATCCCTAAAATGTAATTGACTGCCATGCTGCTATTAGCACGTCTGGTGCAACATGTACGCACAGCATACGAGAGCGAGTTAAACATTGAAATCGTTCACGTTGGTTGCGATAGTCAGGTTGCACTCAACTGGATACATAGCAAGAAATCTCTGCCAGTTTATGTGAGAAATAGGGTAGATGAGATTAGGGCCCTATTGCCAGACGTTGCTTATCATTATGTAAATACAAAAGACAACCCTAGTGATCTCATAACTAGGGGTATAACGGCTAGCCAGATAGTGAAGTCCGAATTGTGGTGGCATGGTCCAAAGTGGCTGCTCCATGAAAGTGAATGGACGATTTGGCATGCTGTTGGTGAGGGACTTCTGCCACTGGAAACAGTGGCAGTTACAGCCCAACAAAATGAGCCACCGGGTCCAATAATAGAGTGGGCAAGATTCGGTGACTATAATAAACTAGTCAGAGTTGTCGCTTGGGTGTTGCGATATGTATCCAATATCAAGCTTAAAGTAACGGGCCAACTCTGCAACAGGGGTCACAACATTGATGCTCATGAATATAAAGCAGCTGAAGTAACTTTGATGAAGTGGGTTCAATCAGAAACCTTTTCCAATGAATTAGAATCTTTGAAAAGCTCGAGTAAGTCTATAATACCTAATCTAGTGTGTCAACTAAGGTTGCACCTAGATAATGACCTCATCAGGTGTGAGGGTCACCTGAAGTGGTCGGGTGTAACGGACGGCACAAACCGTCCTATACTTATGCCAACAAGACATCACGTTACTGATCTATTGATCATACGTGCACATAGGGAAGTAAAACACTATGGGGTATGTCATATTATATCAAATTTATGTCTCACATGGTGGATACCCAGAGTTCGACAAGTAGCTCGACGTGTAGTAAGAAAATTTGTAATATGCCAGAGACTAAAGGGTAAACCATATGCAACTGGACCAGCTCAACCTCTACCTGTATGCCGTGTAAAGCACATAGAACCTTTCCAAGCTGTAGGGTTAGATTACACAGGGGCATTGAAGACAAGAGAGCACGAGAAGGTTTATATATTATTGTTTACCTGTGCAACGTCTCTAGCGGTACACCTAGAACTATGTGATAATATGTCTAGCGAAGAATTTATGCTGGCGTTTAGACGGTTTTGTGCCCGTCGTTCATTCCCTCAACTCATTCTTAGCGACAATGCTCCCACTTATGTCCAGGCATCAAAATATCTAAAGGATATGAGTAGTAATCCTACAATCATCACTTTTTTGGGAGAGAAGAAGTGCGAATGGAGGTTCATTCCAGTTAAGGCACCTTGGTTTGGTGGAATGTGGGAATGGTGTGTCGGCATAGTAAAGTCAGGACTCAGAGCGGTAGTAGGACGTGCTCTATTAAAGAAGAGTGAGTTGACGACAGTCCTCACAGAGATAGAGGCAGTCGTGAACGATCGTACGCTTACATATGTGTACACTGACCTGCAAGAACCACTACCATTAACGCCAGCTCACTTGCTATATGGAAAACCATTGACTGCGTTTCCATCTGATTTCCAATCCATAATAGAGTTAGAGGATCCCTCGTTGTACTCTGAGGTAGCGGTGTCTAAGAGATACCAGTATATATCGAGGATAATAGAAGATTTTAGAAAATGGTGGATTAATGAATATCTGCTAGCATTGAGGGAAAGGAGTGGTACACCCTCTGGTAGACCGACGGCACCTACTGTTGGTGATGTAGTTTTAATTAAAGAAGATAGTCCTCGTTTATACTGGAAATTGGGCCGCGTGTTGGAGGTATACAAGGGGGAAGATTCTGTAGAGCGGGTGGCACTGTTGAGGACGGCCACTGGAACTACTGTTCGTCCTATCGCCCGTTTGTACGTTTTGGAGCTCGATTCCACTTTACAATCGGAGACTCCACCTGTTAATGCTGGGTCCGAGAATTCTCAAAATAATGACTCACCTCTTACTGATGGTGATCAATCTCGGACCGGGACGCATCCCAGACGTGCTGCTGCTAGCGCCGTCGACATGTGGCGTCAGAAGATAGCCTCTGGGCAACTTTAAGTTTAAGGTGGGGTTCAGGTATTTTTTTGTGGGGGGAGTGTATCGTATAATTATAAACGATAGGCTATGACTCTTTTGTGATCCCGTATGTCTCTGTGACGTCACGGTCGTTCCCACTGCATGGCGTAGGATGAGTAGATCGTATATTATATGATTGTAAGTAAGTTAAGATTGTAAAGGCCTAATATGCTATTAAGCAATATTGACATGGTCTTATGTTGTACATATGAATTTATCGTATATATTAATATAATTTATCGTATAGAGCAACCTAGATTCGGTACGATAATTTAGGCTCCTGGCGTTTGCCAAGGCAGCAAGGCTTGCCTCTGAGGAAGACAGCTCAGAGCCTTCACGAACACCAACCAGTTAACATCTAATTTTCGCCTTCAGTTGATCGCGCTATTGTGCCTCTAATCACAATACACTGACAGCAATACAAACAGCTACACCATCACGACGCTCTCATCGACGCCATGACTGACCGACAGATAAGCATAGTATTCATGTCCATTCCCATGTAATCATTTATTCTTTCTTTCACTTGACTCGAGTCTCGGGACTGGTGTCTTGCCTCCCCATTGTCCGCCATATTGGGTAAACGTTCTCCCTTGCCTCATTGCCACGTGGAACTATTGGTGAGTTAATTCCTGACTAATATTAACCCTTATAACCTTACCCTATATATAAATTATTATGCGAGACCTTTGGATATAAATTAGCTTGTTTCAGATTTAATTCAGTTTAAATATGGAGTAAATTTTATTTAGATTGATTTTATTTTGATTCATTATAGCTTAGAATATTTAACTTCCATTGATAGTTTACCACACATGGTATTGGAGGGATGCTACTCAAGTGGATTAACCCTCTCACATCCGGACGCGATTTTTGAGCCTATTAGGGATACTTTAAATCCTTTGTTACCGTCAGGGGTTTCTATAAACCTTTAGTTTGTTTACTTCAACCTCTGCAGTTGTCTTTGAGTTAGCTGTGGGCAGAAAACTAATTTTGGAGAGTTAATTATAACAGTGAGAGTAATCTATTTCTTATTGCTAATCTGGCAACCTCTGCGTCCTATGGTCGTGAGAGGATTAAGTCATGGCTGATTGGTAGGACGCAGAGAGTTACTATAAATGGTGTAAAATCGGACTGGGGGTTAGTTAAAAGTGGGGTACCCCAAGGGTCGGTTTTGGGGCCCCTTCTGTTCATTATCTACATAAATGATCTTGACTCAGGCATAAAGAATAGGATCAGTAAATTTGCTGATGATACTAAAATAGGTAGGATAATAGAGTCCGCTAGCGACAGGGAATGTCTTCAAAATGATCTCGATCACTTGCACGAGTGGTCCATAAATTGGCAGATGAGTTTCAATGTAGACAAATGCAAGGTATTAACCCGTGGAGCCCCGGCTAGTTTTGTAATGTTTGCGCACCAGAACCCGGCCGGTTTTCAAAATTTTTTTTTATTCCAGAAACAATAGCGAATGGGTTAGGAATGAAGGAAAAACCACGAAAAACCGCTCAAAAAGCTTAAAAAATGGTCCTACAGAGCCCCCGAAAACGGATTTTACAAGAGTAAAAAATTGAAGGCAATTATCCCAAAAAACCAGGTTATTGCGCGCTCGCGCGCACGCACGTGGACTTTGAGAGTTTTCAACCATCGGCACGGTTGCGTGGGATACGTACACAGTTCCCATACAAATCTGAGCCCCCTTGAGTGGCTACACCTGAGGTTACGGTCGGCGCAATTAGGGTGACGCGCCAGGCGCGTCTCTGGGGCTGTGCGTTACATACATCGCCGACGCGTCAGGCGCGTCGCTGGGGCTGTACGGGTTAAGGATTGGAAATCATAATTTAGATGCTAAATACAAACTAGACAATGTAGAATTGGATAATTCAGAGTGTGAGAAGGATCTGGGGGTGCTCGTTAGTAATGATCTGAAACCCAGAAAACAGTGTATAAGTGTTAGGAATAGGGCAAATAGAATTCTAGGATTCATATCTAGGAGTGTTAGCAACAGGACTGCTGAAGTTTTCTTAAAACTATACTTAGCTATAGTAAGACCCCATTTAGACTATGCTGTTCAATTTTGGTGCCCTTATTATAGAATGGATATCGACCCTTTAGACTTTAGAGGCAGTCCGAAGAAGAATGACTAAAAAGATACATAATATTAGAAATGTATCGTATGAGGAGAGGTTGAAAGTCTTAGGCTTGCACTCACTAGAGACGCGAAGATGAAGGGGAGACATGATAGAGGTATTTAAATGGATAAAAGGTTTAAATAAGGGCGATATAGATGAGGTATTAAAGCTAAATAACGGCGACATAACCTGCTCAAATGGTTTCAAGTTAGATAAGTTTAGATTTAAGAAAGATATAGGAAAGCACTGGTTTGGTAATAGAGTTGTTAACATGTGGAATGCACTGCCCAGAACAGTAATTAGCTCAGAAACAGTTGAAAGCTTTAAGCATAAGTTGGATTCCCATATGGGTGATATGGGCTGGGTGTGAATGGGAGCTGCTTCATGTGGGCCGCATGGCCATATGCAGTTTCCCGCGATCTTATGACCTTATGTTGCTATGTAATTGGGGTTGGGTGTGACAGGGATCTGCCTTGTGTGGGCCGATCGGCTTTTTGCAGGCTCCCATTTTCTTATGTTCTTATGTTCTGGACAGGACAAAATTATGCCAATTAAGAATTAACGTACAGATTATAACGCAACGTAGAATGACAAAAATTATCCATATTATTAGAAATCTTCCATATAAGAACATAAGAACATAAGATAATGGGAGTCTGCAGAAAGCCGGTTGGCCTAAGCAAGGCAGATCCCTGTCTCACACAACCCCAATTACAAAGCCCAATTATAGGCTCAACACTCTAATACCCTGAAGATCATCTTACCAAAACGGTTAGAGATTAACGCAGGATTACGGGGATCTGCAGAGTGCTGATTGGCCCAACCCGGCTGATCCCCCTTCACACCCAACCCTTCTCGTCCATATGCTTATCCAATTTTATCTTAAAGCTCCCTACCGTTTTTTATCCCACTATAGCACTTGGTAGTTCATTCCACCCATCTACAACTCTGTTACCAAACAATATTTGCCTATATCTTTTCTGAAACTAAATTTATCTAATTTGAAACCATTGGTATGAGTTCTTTTGCTATCACTGAGCTTTAGTACATTTGTCATGTCCCCTTTGTTAATCCCACTAACCCACTTGAACACCTCTATAATATCCCCTCTAACTCTGCGTCTCTCTAACAAATGTAAACCTAATTTCTTCAACCTTTCTTCATACGGAAGATTTCTAATATTATGGATCATTTTTGTCATTCTACGCTGTACTCTCTCCAATGAATCTATGTCCATTCTGTAATAAGGACACCAAAATTGGACAGCATAATCCATATGGGGTTTCACTAATGACAAGTAAAGTTTTAAGATAACATCAGCAGTTCTGTTACTCACACTCCTAGAGATGAACCCGAGAATCCTGTTTGCCTTATTACGAACGCTTATACACTGTTTTCTAGGCTTCAAATCATTGCTAACAATCACACCTAGATCTTCCTAGCAGTCTGAATTTTCTAATTCTAAATTAGCTAGTTTATATTTAACATTTGTTTGCATCTCCCCTATCTTTAACCCTTAATTAGCGGCTCACCACATAAGTCGAGTTAAATAAAGCTGGACTATGTGGCGGCGCTCGACATAGGTGCAGTGGCAATTTCAGCACGTAATGTTGCTGAGAGAGAGAGACAAGTGGTGGCAGGAGACTAGCGAGCGTATGACTGCTCCAGACCACCGCGGCGAACCTACTGACACGAATCTCTGCTCCCTCCTCCCTCTCTCACTCGCTACATACTGAATTATATGGGGAAAGTACCGAATTACATGCTTTTTGCACTCGCGTTGCACAGTTATTGCAAGAAAACTAGCCATCATAAAAGGATCATTATGGTGTCATTCGAAAGCTCTGTTTATGCCCTTTCAGGGATAGGTACTTGTTTTACGTTTTGGGTCTTATTTAGGCATGAAAATGATCACGTAAACAGCCCTATTTTGGCTAAAAACACCCCGCTGGGCGGTACATATAAATAAACCGCATAGGCCGCTCGTAAGGTGTTAATACCTTGCATTTGTCAATGTTAAACTTCATCTGCCAATTTACTGACCATTCATGTAAGGTATCTAGATCCCTTTGGAGGCACTCTATATCGCTATCTGAATCAATTATTGATCTCCCCATTTTAGTATCGTCTGCGAATTTACTTATCCTACTATTTATACCTAAATCTAGGTCATTTATGTATATTAGAAACAACAGGGAACCTAATACAGATCCCTGGGGGACACCACTTTTGACTGGTCCCCACTCTGACTTGGTACCATTTATGCTGACTCTCTGTTTCCTACCATGACCTAATTTATCCCAACAACGACCCTCCTATTCTATGTGCCTCAACCTTTCTCATCAATCTCTCATGAGGGACTCTGTCGAAAGCTTTACTGAAATCTAAATATATAATATCATATGACTTGTCACTATCTACTGCTTCATATATCTCTGAGAAAAAGCTAAGCAAATTAGTAAGGCAAGAACGTCCCTGAGTGAATCCATGCTGAGAAGAATTTATTAAGTTAAATTTGTCTAAGTGGCTTCTAATTTTCCTAGCAATAATAGACTAGCAACTTTCCTATGATTGATGTGAGACTACTGGGACGGTAATTGGATGCTATCGATTTATCACCTTTTTTGAAGATCGGAACTACATTTGCAAGCTTCCAAGCTTCTGGAACTAAACCTGTTTCTAATGACTTGTTAAATAAAAATGCTAATGGCCTACTTAACTCATCTCTGCATTCTTTTAATACTCTAGCATATACCTCGTCAGGACCAGGCGATTTTTGAGGTTTCAGTCCGTCAATTTCCTAAAGCACATCATTTCTACTATTACTAACTGTACTTAACATATTTTCTATACTATCACTATATACCATATTGATTTGTGGAATCTGTGCCAAATTTGCATTAGTGAAAACGGAAAGAAACTGACTATTTAATGTACTGCACATTTCTAAATAATTTTCTGTTATTTCTCCTATTGAAGTTTTTAGGGGGCCTATTACATCTCTAACTTTAGATTAATATATAGTTGGTAAAAAGCTTTAGGGTTATTTTTTGAGTCACTGGCTATCCTTATTTCATAATTTCTTTTTGCTTTCCTGAATTCCTTTTTGACCTGTCTTGATAGAGTCTGATAGTATATATATATATAGATTATTTTCGCCTTTCTTTATTTTTCTATATATTCCTTTCTTTTTTCCTATAAGATCTATTAGCTTATTAGTCATCCATTTTGGTTGGTTCTGCGTCGATCTAAATCTTCTTTTGGGTTCCTCTCCACTGGGAAACAACTAACTTTAGTTTTTATAATCTCACTTCAATAATAATCAATGGACACAAAAGACACAGTAAAGGTTAACAAGTTTTATTTCCTTAGTACCTAGGGTACATTCTCAAGATGATATTGGAATAAATATAGATCTAAAACCTCTAGATAGTCATAAGGTTAATGATCTGACATAGAATAAGTAATACTAATAATATATGATAACAAGAATAATAATGATACTAGATGAACATATAAATAATAATAATGTTACTAATAGAACATATGAATAATAAGAATGTTATTAACCCGTACAGCCCCAGCGACGCGCCTGATGCGTCGGCGATGTATGTAACGCACAGCCCCAGAGACGCGCCTGGCGCATCACCCTAATTGCGCCGACCGTAACCTCAGGTGTAGCCACTCAAGAGGGCTCAGATTTGTATGGGAACTGTGTACGTATCCCACGCAACCGTGCCGATGGTTGAAAACTCTCAAAGTCCACGTGCGTGCGCATGAGCGTGCAATAACCTGGTTTTTTGGGGTAATTGCCTTCAATTTTTTACTCTTGTAAAATACGTTTTCGGGGGCTCTGTAGGACCATTCTTTAAGCTTTTTGAGCGGTTTTCGTGGTTTTTCCTTCATTCCTAACCCATTCGCTATTGTTTCTGGAATAAAACCATTTTTTGAAAACCGGCCGGGTTCTGGTGAACAAACATTACAAAACTAGCCGGGGCTGGACGGGTTAATAGATCATCTAAATAATAATACACAGAGATGTCTCAAATGCAATAAATAGTGTCTTAATGTAAAAGTGCGAAACATAAAATTGGATCCCGCTCAGACTAATCATTAGTTACTGCGCTAGCATACACGCGTCACTGTAAATAAAAACACTATGTGACTCATAAATAAAGAATAAGTTAATTTAACTTGAACAGGAGATTAATCTCGAATAACTCAAAGAGTAATAATTTTTGAACATAAATTCATGAATAGGTTAAATTTGGATAATAGTCATGTATGCGAGACTGAGATTTCTGAACGACCAATAAGTTAATGCGACTTGATTAACATGGAGTTAGAGCAACTCAAATAATACACAAAATTAACTAGACTTCATAATATGAAGTCTAGTTAATTTTGTTAAATTTAACCTATTCATGAATTTATGTTCAAAAATTATTACTCTTATTATATTATTATATCGTGATAATAATTAATAGTAGTCAAAAATTGATGACTGATTGAGAAAACACTCTGTAAACGTAAACAACTTATCTATGAGTTACGTAAGGTTTTATATGACAACCTTCCTGTTCCCGTTATGTCCTTGTGGCCCTGAATAATTGTCAACACACACTATCAGTCCCGCCTTAGACTACCCAGAAAACCGCGGAAGCTAGTAACTCTGGTTTCCCTTCAAAACGCATAAATCTTTCGCCTTTTACTAAAGATTTCCGTGGAGGGGAGCAGCTCAATGAGTCTGTAACAATTTTTTCTCGGCTCACGAAAGTGGGCCAAACAAATTTTTCATAAATAAAGAACTCTTAATATCTGCAGAAGCCATGCATATACAGTAGAGTATGAATGCTACTAACACAATTTTGTTTTTATTAAATAAAATTACTTACAATTAATGTTGGTATGTAACAAATATTGATTAACCCTTATTTAGCGGCGAGCAACATAAGTCGAGTTAAATAAAGCTGGACTATGTGGCGGCGCTCGACATAACTCGAGTGGCAATTTCAGCACGTAATGTGGCTGAGAGAGAGAGACAAGTGGTGGCAGGAGACTAGCGAGCGTATGACTGCTCCAGACCACCGCGGCGAACCTACTGACACAAATCTCAGCTCCCTCCTCCCTCTCTCACTCGCTACATACTCAATTATGTACTGAAAGTACCGAATTACCAGCTTTTTGCACTCGCGTTGCACGGTTATTGCAAGAAAACTATCCATCATACAAGGATCGTTATGGTGTCATTCGAAAGCTCTGTTTATGCCCTTTCAGGGATAGGTACTTGTTTTACGTTCTGGGTCTTATTTAGGCATGAAAATGATCACGTAAACAGCCCTATTTTGGCTAAAAACACCCCGCTGTGCGGTACACATAAATAAACCGCATAGGCCGCTCGTAAGGTGTTAATGTACTAGTTTGGGAATAATGTGTTACTACTACTACTAGCTGGCCTAGTATAATTACTGTCATACTAACATTACAATTATATTCAGTTTGAGAAAGCCCTCTAGGATATCGAAGAGGTTATATCGATCTCAATTCACCTCATGGCTGCCACAGATCCCATGTTAATGTATTATAGTGGTTTAAGGGGAGATGGTTCATTTGTTTATCCATATTTTCATTTATGTATTTGTTTTTTAGTTTCCTCCTTAGATCTCCACCAAACTTAAAATAACAACCCCAGGATCCCCCTTCAAGATATATGAGTAAATTTTTCGGTAGAAAAATGTCCCGGCCGCCGAAGGCTGGTTGCTCCTAAATTACAGGCTCGCTATCGCTCCCAAGGAAAAAAATCGACACTGAGATGACACAGAAAGTCTTAATAATGACACAGAAAATGGACAAAAGATCTTAAAATTGCCAAACTAATGGGCCGAATGTCTTAAAATCTGAAAACCAATGGGGCTAAGCATGAGGAAGAAGAGGGGCCAGAAAAATTACCCATCTCTCCTTAATAAGTCATACAATGAAATATAACGAGTCCCATCGGGTGAATGGGACCCGTTAGCCATGGTCGGCAACCCATCTAGGGGAGAGAACCTTATAAAAATCCGGGTGGATGGGACTCGTCAGCCTTGGTCGGCAACCTGTCTAGGGGAACAAATCTGATACAAATCCGTACTCTTACCTAAGGGTAAGGCAGGTTAGTGGATGGACTAGCCGAACACCACTGTAGAAAATTAGTGCTAACAAGATGTACAGATGGCCTCGGAGTCGGACGGATCGTAAATTGAGTGGTCAATCCTGTAAGTCCTTCAGTAACTGGCTTGGGTTGTCCCTCTTACAGGGAATAGGTCCACTTGGGGGCATTCTGTGTGTGGCCACCCTCATTAAGGCGTCCGACAATAAATAGATAGATAGATAATAGGTTAATTTGAAAATGTAAACTTGTATGGAGAGCGAATCCAAAGGGAAAATACTATTTCAAACTTTACAATATATGTTGCTTAAAGGGATATGGGCTGAATTTCTGGCTCCCCTTCTCCCTCATTGTTCAAATCAATCAGCCTTTAAGATTTTAATTAGACGCTCACCCTATTAGTTTGTCGATTTTAATACCTTTTGTCTTATTTATTTAACAGTATCAAGACCTTTTGTGCCATTTAGGTGTCGATTTTTTCCTGGTGAGCGATAGCAAACCTGTAATTTTAAGAGAAACTGGCCTTCGGCCTGGACATGTACAAATGTATTTTAAATGGGGGTCAAGGGGCATTCTTTTAAGTTTGATGATGTCTAGGGAGGAAGCTAAACAAAATATATATAGAAAGATAAGTAAATAAGTAATCAAATGAGCCTATCCCCTTTTAAAACTCTGATTACCGTATATTTTGTTTTAATCTCCTAATTCACAGACGTTCATTCAAAATCAATATTTCGTCAATGCCCTTCCGTAGTGGCACCAAGTCAGAATGGGGAGCAGTCAAAAGTGGTGTCCCCCAGGGATCTGTATTGGGTCCTCTTTTATTTGTTATATAAACAAATTACCTTGATTTAGGTATAACTAGTAGGATAAGTAAATTCGCAGACGATACCAAACAAGGGAGAACAATAGATTCAGATAGAGACAGAGTGCCTCCAAAGGGATCTAGATACTTCCCACGAATGGTCAGTAAATTGCCAGATGAATTTTAACGTTGACAAATGCAAGGTATTAATGATAGGGAAGACGAATACTAATGCAAATTATAAATTAGCTAATATGGAATTAGAAAACTCAGACTGTGAGAAAGATCTAGGTGTGTTTGTTAGCAATGATTTGAAACCTAGAAAACGGTGTATAAGTGTTCGTAATAAGGCAAACAGGATTCTCGAGTTCATCTCTAGGAGTGTGAGTAACAGACCTTCTATCTATCTATCTATTGCCTGACGCCGTGATCCCCGAAGGGGTGGCCACGAACGAACCGCCCCCATGCACCTCTGTCCCCAGTCAGTCGACGCCCCTCCCCCCAACCAGCACCACCTTCGTTCATGTACTTCCTCACTCCATCCTTCCACCTCATATTCGGTCTACCTCTCCCCCTCTGTCCCTCCACCTCGCTCTCATACACCCTCTTAGTCATTCTCTCGCTTTCCATACGTTCCATATGGCCGAACCATCTCAAGTTGTTCCTTTTCACACTTTCCAGCACATCTACCTCCACACCACACCTCCTTCTTACTTCCTCATTAGTCTGTCTATCCCTCCATGTAACTCCGCACGCACTCCTTAAGTAATTCATTTCCACTGCTCTCACTCTTGGTCTGAGTCTCTCAACCAACGTCCATGCTTCGCTTCCGTAAGTCAGTGTCGGGATTACCACACTGTCATGCAAGGACTTCTTCACTTCCATACTGACCACCCTATTTCTTGTTACTGCTTTTAGCGTTCCTACAACCCTCTTCCCCTGTTGTACCCTCTCCCGCACCTCTTCATCCATAGTCCCATCTTTACTCAACACACTGCCCAGATACTTAAAAGAGTTGACGATCTCCATAGCCTGACCGTTCAGCTTCACCTCACACTCTGTGACTTCACCCCTTTCGAAGACCATAACCTTGCTCTTCCCCGTATTTACCTTCAAATTCCGTTTTTCGCACACTGTTCCAAACTCATTTACCAGACCCTGCAACTCCCATTCATTATCACTCATCAGAACTGTATCATCCGCAAACAGCAGTATAGGTAGCTTCCACTCAATTTCCTCCCTTTTCAGCGATACACCAACATCCACTGCTCTTGATAGTATTTCTTTCATAACTCCATCCATATATACAGTAAACAACCACGGGTAACAGACCTTCTGATGTTATATTAAAACTTTACTTGTCATTAGTGAGACCCCACTTGGATTATACTGTTCAATTTTGGTGTCCTTATTACAGAATGGACATAGATTCCTTGGAGAGAGTACAACGTAGAATGACAAAAATTATCCATAATATTAGAAATCTTCCATATGAATAAAGGTTGAAGAAATGAGGCTTACACTCTTTAGAGTGACGCAGAAGTAAAGGGGATAATTATGATAGAGGTGTTCAAGGGGCTTAGTGCAGTCAGTTTTCCATAACTGTACCTTATATACTATTATCCAGAAGTGTCCGAAGTATAGCCTCCGTCCGAAGCTAGGGCATTTCACGGTACTAATAATTATCTACCCTGTGAAACAAACATCCAATTAATGTTCACTTCTGCATATTTAATGACAAATTAAGTATCTGTCGGTATGATACGTTCGCATGTTATTAATACCAGATTCACACAGCCAGATTTACACATGCCCCCCACCCCCATGTTTAGAAGCACTGCGACCTGTTTATGAGAATTAACATCATAAAATTAATCTAGCTTTATGTTAGTTGCCGTTATAATTGCAAAATAGTTCCACAATATTGTTGGAAGAAGTTGGAGAAAGAGCTCTCATGAAAATCCACCTTAACTGTCTGTGTTTTTCTTACAAAGGCTTCAATACAAATTAACAGTCATCATGGGAATATGACATTTTCCCACCAGTGATGAAAAACTAAATATAAAATATTTATTCATATCCTGAAATTAGAGACAGGGTCTGGTTGCCTAGGCTATAGATGTACACGGACTGAAAATATAATGAGAATCTACCTTAGATAATTATATATACAGTATATGGTCGATGATTACTTAGATTTTTCACTATTATTATAACTCCTGTGAATAATATAGCAATTGACCGAACTTGGCCTAATTTTGGGTAACTCTGAGCTGCATATAAATGTAGGCCTACTTGTTTTGAAGACAATTATATAACAAAACAAATATATGAGATCTTCATATTTAAAATAAGTTTAGAATACTTGCATCTTATACCAAAACTACTTGTGATGCTTGTAAGTTCCTTATATACTTTTAATTTGATCGTTGTGTTATATGGGGGATAGCGCGAACGCAGTCCCCCGCTACCAAAAATTTCGCACCCGAGTAAACCACATTTGGGTTTATCGCAAGGGTCAGCACCACCGGAGTGCAATGATGGGCCTCACCCTGGGAAAACCGCCTTCATGATCGCGGTATCTCCTGTGCCAGGTAAGTATGCCTTACTCGACGGAGTCCGCACTCTAACTCCTTCATACTGATCAATTACAGTCTACCGCAGAAGGACTAATGCAATTTAAGTTACTTGTGCAAGAACTGCGTTCATTAAACTAATTTAATCACGATTCATTATATTTGTTTATATTAGGTGCAACAGAAATGTTTTGTAATGTCTGGGTAATATTCATATTTTAGCAAATTTTACCAATAATTTGCATTGAGGAACAGGTAGGCTAATATCAATAATGCTTTATTTTCATGTGTAATCTAAAGCAATTAAAATATAGATCTTAAGTAGAAACATGACAGTAAAACTGAAGATAAGTAAAGGTATATAAACATGCCAAACTAAAACAATTTATAATTTAATTTCAATTTTAGTGCGGTGCTACAGGTCATTTTTTAGATTAACCATTTTCTTCTCAATTTTATGGGTAACTAATGGATACATATTTTATTTCATAAGAACATACTGTAGGAACATAAGAAAATGGGAGTCTGCAGAAAGCCGATTGGCCTACACAAGGCAGATCCCTGTCACACCCAACCCTAATTATAAGCCCAGATTAAAAACACCATTAGGACTTACCTCACCGAAACGGTCAGAAGTCAGAAAAACGGGGATCTGCAGGTCCACACACCTGGGCCACACCTGACAGATCACACTCACACCCAACCCATCTCGTCCATATGCCTATCTAATTGTATCTTAAAGCTCCCTATCGTTCTTCATCCCACTATAGCACTTGGTAGCCTATTCCACCTATCTACAACTCTGTTACCAAACCAATATTTGCCTATATCTTTCTTGAAACGAAATTTATCTAATTTGAAACCATTTGTACGAGTTCTTTCGCTATCATGGAAGAACACCGAAGACCTACTTGTTTTTTCCATAACATCATGTATTTATTCCATAACTGTGGTTCATTGTATAATTTTTCTAGAGTGTCTGAAGTTATCTCCCTGTCCGAAGTTATGTCATGATACCGGTACATTGTTTATTATTTTGTTTTAGTTATTTATTGTACATGTATTATTGTGCAGTTACAACAGCATTGATGCGTCATTATCAAACATGTCTCTTACACAATGTGATTCCCTTACAACCGAAATCAATATTATTGTTCACCGAAAACCGCGATGATGTGTGAGTCATATATAGTGGAACATAATATTACCTTGAGGCTTCTACAACGTGAAACAAATAGTACTATACCTTGTTCATTATAGGTAGGCTAATAATCGTGAACTCTATCCTCTGTAACTAACAAATGGGTAGAGCAAATGGAGAGTAAATTTCCACACCTACTCTCTAGCTGACTCCTCCCAATTGGTAGAAAAATTAACTCGATTATTCTAGTCTTTTATTAGTTACAGTGGTTAAGAGTCAAGATTTCTAGAACACCTATAATGAACATGGTACTATAGGTAGCGCCAGCGAACTTGACAGTATATAACTTTCTTTTAATACCACGATTTTTTTTTATATATCTGAAGACAAATATGTAATGTATATGCTTTAAAGATCACATTAAAATGTGTTTTAACCCTCTGCAAAACCTAATAAAAAATTACGGTACTGAAATGTCTTTTTTGGTAACAAGGTTGTCGAATTTTATTTGTTTTTGAAGTCGAGAGCTCTTTCTATCAACCTGTCAGTCGAATACAATGCCACCTGCCAATCCTCATTAGAAATAATGGTTCTTATTTCCCACCCCTTGTGCATCACATCACGATCAGATACTTCTGGCTTCTTATTGGTGTTTGTCTGAACACGTCATCATAGGTCATAGGTCACATCACGTATATAAGCGCAGGATCCAATCACTCACCTGTAATATGAACAGTTACGTTATTGCAGTGATCCAATCACAAACAACCATCTCACACACACACCCAATTACCTTGAAGCCGGTTGTCAGTGTAGTCATGACAGGTGTGTGTAAAGGCTGTGCTCTTCTGCCTCATTCAATAATAATTGATATTACACAGAACAATATACTGCAGCTCTAAAATTATTTACTGAACACGGTTGCTTACCTACTGCTGTCACTTGTCGACGATGTGGCCATGAGTGTTATTTTTATGAGGATAGGAATGAGTGGTGATGTCCAGAATATTGGTTTTTAAACAAGACGACAACACGCCGGAATTGTGGCTTTACAACTGCCCATAAAAAAGGGACCTTCCTTGATAATGCCCATTTAGAACCTTGGCAGATAATAGGTTATATTAATTTGTGGCTCAATAAAAACTTTCAACATTAGGACCTGTTCTGAATCTTGATATTACTATCAAAACAAGCGTTGACTGGAGATCGTTCTTTTCAGAAGTGCCTGGTTTGTTGAACAGAAACTCGTTGGTGGCCTAAACATTGTCGTCGAAATCGATGAAACTTTCATTGTCAAGGCCAAATTTCACGTGGGACGAGAACTGGGATAAAACAGTATTGATTGTTTGGGGGGATTGAGCGTGTGTCTGGCAAACGCTTTGTGGTGCCGCTAATCGACGACAACTTCGACCCTCTCCCACTCAGTCGAGACGTGCTGTTACCTATAATTAATCAGTACATTTTGCCCGGTTCCATAATATACTCTGATTGCTGGAAGGCCTACAACACCATCAGTGAATATGGATATGAACACGGCACTGTCAATCACAAACTGAACTTTACCAATCCAGAAAATAAGGACATCCACACACAGACGGTCGAGCGGCTGTGGAGGGATGTCGAGGAATATGTCAAGAAGCCTGGCATTCGTCCCCACTTAAAGCAGTACCTTGCCAGATATTTATTCCTGAAATCCTACAGCCGTCGCCAAGCTCTCCACTATTTTCTGGTTGAGGCTGCTAAGCTATACCCTCCGCAGTCAGACACGTCTCCCCCTCAGCCTCAGCCTACTGACTCTGACCTTTAATCTCCTGATTCATACTTCGACGACTCTAAGGATTTTGAAGCCCCCTCACCTTCGGATGTTGACCCATCACACCCTCATCCCAGTGCTCCAAGCTCTCCTTCACGAAAACGGTCCTGTCCTGACTCTGCCCAATCCTCTCCGTTGCCTGGTACATCGATCGACCTCATCACAAACACGTGCCGGTCGCCCTGCCAGAGCTCGAAGTGGCCGACCTTCGCGCCGTAGACGCCGACACACCTCCCCACCACCTACTCCCTTCACATCTTCTCAATAAGGTACGGTACCCAATTACGCAATTTTGTTTTGTTTTTGGCAGGGTTTTTCTTTATTTTAACAAAGGGAAAACAAGAGCCAACTTTTGACATTCATTTGTGTTTATTGTGAAAAATCGTAAAATAACACATTATACATTAATGCTAATATGCTATACGTAAGCTTACCTCTTGCTTTAGGTTATGTAAGCTAAGTTACGTTACGGGAGTTGACTTGGGTTACTTAGGTTAGGTTCTTTGGTTAGGTTAATGACAAGGGATCAGATGGTAGGTTTGGAATAAACTAGCTAGCACCACAGCCAGCAGCACAATCTTAGCCCCTTCTGTACCGGAGACGTCTTTTATATTTCATTTCAGCTACATTTAAACGATATTATGAAGTATGTATGGTAGCTAAAAGGATTAATTGAGATAGTTTGTAGCCTTCTAATGGGTAGACGTCCTTGCTAAGCTGATCAAAATCGTCTAATAGTTGCCAGAATATAATGAAAAGTACATCACCGGTAGGAAAGGGGTTAATGGGTGATGACAAAGTAACAAAGATTAAGAATTTTTCGCATAGGTTTAAACTTCCGGAAATTAATGGGTAATAAATACGAAGATTTCTTATCAACTTCCGTCCGCCGTCGCACTCATGCTTACCTATTGAATGCTTACCTATTGAATGATAGTGGGGAATTAAGAAGCAGGCTTCTTGTGTGAACCCCACCTCCGAAGACTGGTCAGCCAATATTAACTAGGTTATTTTATTATGTTTGTCGTATCTGGCTTTAAAAGTGGCAATCGTTGGCGCTGTAACCACACTCTCTGGGAGTGTGTTCCACTCGTCGATAACTCTGATAGAGAACCAATTCCCCTTCTGTGTCGTTCTCCAGTGGTCTGGTTTGGAGAGTTTCAGCGAGTGGCCCCATTGGTGGTTGTTATTCTTCTGGAAAAACCTGGTGTATGGTATGTCCTCAAAGCCGTGTAGAAATTTGTATGTTTCTATCATGTCCCCTCGTTTTAATTTAAGTTTTCCTAGGGATCGTGAAACTCCCTGGAAAGTGGTTGCGACAAGTGCAACGACCTGCAAGCTGAAAAGGGACCCACTCAAGACCAGCAACAAGTTCATTACCTTACCTGATGAGTGTGATGGAGAACAAGTAAAGGATAGCGAGGCTGGGAGTGTTTCCAGGGGCGAGGAAAACACGAGTAAGGGAGGTAAGGAAACTACAAATAAAGGTAAGTGTAAGCTTATCAATGTTGTTGGAGACTCTATGGTTAGGTATTTAGGTGACAATCTCTCCACCAAAGTTAGGAAGCTGGAGTGTCTCCCCGGGGCAGGTATAGGTAGAGTTTGTGAGAGATTGGAGGACGTCATTGACGACTTTGGAGATAAACCCATAGTCGTACTTAGTGCAGGTAGCAATGACGTGCGAAAGCTTACCAGTGTTCAACTGCGTAAGTTGTATAGGGTAGCCTTAGATAAGATTAGGATGAAGGGTGGGATTCCCATTGCTTGCTCTATCTTGCCAAGAAGAGGTGTCAGACGTGAATGGTTGTCCAGAGCAATTGGTTTTAATTGCTGGCTGGCAAAGCTGTGCAAAGAGTTGTCATTACCATTCATAGACAACTGGAGCCTCTACTACGGTAACGATAGCTTGTACGCAAGGGACGGGGTGCATTTAAGTAGGAAAGGGATAGGGATGCTAGGAATGTTAGTTGATAGAGCAGTTCAGGTGGGGTTTTAAATTGGAAATGCCCCATCAAAAGAAAACAAAATAAATTAGGAGATAGAAAAAATAGTCAGGAAAGGAAATTAGATGTTATTAATAACAGTGAAATAATAGGTGACAATGCAGTAATAGAAGTTAGTCATATAAATAGTGGTACAATATCTACCTTAGTACAAGATAATAACAACAGTCAAATAGATACAAATAGAAGAAAAGAAGGTCCACCAGACACCAGTAAAAGAAATACATTGAGATTATATTACACAAACTGTAGGAGTTTATGTAATAAAATGGACGAACTTAGAGCACTTGTTAGCAATGAAAATATAGACATAATAGCGCTTACTGAAACATGGATAAATACAGAATCCAAGCATTTTTTAGCAGAATTTGATATACCAGGATATAGTTTGTTTAAATATGACCGAACAAGTAGGAGGGGCGGCGGTATAGCAGTGTTTGTCAGGAGTTCATTAAAATGCTGTACTAAATCAGGTATTAGGCTAAATAATGATAACGAAAGTGTTTGGGTAGAGGTTAGCGAAGGTAGCGAGACCATAGTTATTGGAGTAATTTATAGACCACCAAATATGAGTAGAAATGAAGGTAAATCTTTATGGCAGGAAGTGAAAATAGCATCAAGGTTTAGCAATGTGTGCATTATGTGGGATTTTAATTTTCCAAAGATAGATTGGCAGCATCAGATCGGCGACTCAGATACTGAGGGGTTTATTGAGGCGGTACAAGATAGTTTTTATTTCAATTCATTGACTCGCCGACTAGAGGTAATAATATCCTTGATTTAGTTCTCAGTAATAATGAACATATGATAAATAATGTTGAGATAGGGGACCAACTAGGAAATAGTTCACAAATCTATTTATTTTAATATACAATGGACAGGAAATGCTAAAGAGAATCCGTCACTTATCCCAGATTTTAGAAAAGCCGATTATGGTGGGATATAGAAGAGCCTTAAGGGTGGACCCTATTGTTAAACAATTAAGTCAGGATAAGCCAGAGTTAAGCTTGACAGCTGCATATGAACAATTTATTTCTTCACTTCACAATGCGCAAAATAAATATATCCCCAAAAGAAGATTTAGATCGATACAGAACCAACCAAAATGGATGAATAATAAACTAATAGATCTTATAGGAAAAAGGAAAGGCATATATAGAAAAATTAAGAAAGGCGAAACTCACCTACTTATTTACTATCAGACTCTATCAAGACAGGTCAAAAAGGAAATTAGGACAGCAAAAAGAAATTATGAAATAAGGATAGCCAACGATTCAAAAAATAACCCTAAAGCTTTTTACCAACTATATAAATCTAAAGTTAGAAATGTAATAGGCCCCCTTAAAACTTCGATAGGAGAAATGACAGAAAATTATTTAGAAATGTGCAGTACATTAAATAGTCAGTTTCTATCCGTTTTCATTAATGAAAATTTGGCACAGATTCCAGAAGTCTGTAAGGTATATAGCGATACTATAGAAAATAGGTCAAGTACGATTACTATAAGTAGAAATGATAGAAATGAAATAAGTGCTTAAGGAAATTGACAGACTGAATTTAAGCCTCAAAAATCACCTGGTCCTGATGAGGTATATGCTAGAGTATTAAAAGAATGCAGAGATGAGTTAAGTTATCCATTAACATTTCTTTTTAACAAGTCATTAGAAACAGGTATAGTTCCAGAAGCTTGGAAGCTTGCAAATGTAGTTCCGATCTTCAAAAAAGGTGATAAATCCATAGCATCAAATTATCGTCCCATTATAATAATAATAATAATAATAGTTCTTAAAGCTAGCACATGCTAAGCTAGCTAAGGATAGCTCAATAAGGCCGATTAGGCGTATTTCCATTGGGGTCCTGTACTACTACCCCATCCCTTTGCTCATGAGGGATGGTAACGACTCAGTGCTTGTGAAAAATCTTTAATGCGCCGAGCGTGGGCGCGAACCCGGGCCTTCTGGGTGGAAGTCCGAGACGCTAGTCACTACACCAAGCGAGCCGCTCACTTCAATCATTGGAAAGCTACTAGAGTAAATTATTGCTAGGAAAATGAGAAACCACTTAGAAATATTTATCTTAATCAATTCTTCTCAGCATGGATTCACTCAGGGACGTTCTTGCCTTACTAATTTGCTTAGCTTTTTCTCAGAGGTATATGAAGCAGTAGATAATGACAAATTATATGATATTATGTATTTAGATTTCAGTAAAGCTTTCGACAGAGTCCCTCATGAGAGATTGATGAGAAAGGTTGAGGCGCATGGAATAGGTGGGGCGTTGTTAGGATGGATTAGGTCATGGCTAATTGGTAGGAAGCAGAGAGTCAGCATAAATGGTACTTATAAGTCAGAGTGGGGATCAGTCAAGAGTGGTGTCCCCCAGGGATCTGTATTGGGTCCTCTGTTATTTATCATATACATAAATGACCTTGATATAGGTATAACTAGTATGATAAGTAAATTCGCACACGATACCAAAATAGGGAGACCAATAGATTCAGATAGCGACATAGCGTGCCTCCAAAGGGATCTAGAAACCTTACACGAATGGTCAGTAAAGTGGCAGATGAATTTTAACATTGACAAATGCAAGGTATTAAAGATAGGGAAAACGAATACTAATGCAAAATATAAACTAGCTAATGCTGAATTAGAAAACTCAGACTGCGAGAAAGATTTGGGTGTGTTTGTTAGCAACGATTTGAAACCTAGAAAACACTGTATAAGCGTACGTAACAATTAAGGCAAACAGGATTCTGGGGTTCATCTCAAGGAGTGTGAGTAACAGAACTGCCGATGTTATCTTGAAACTTTACTTGTCATTAGTAAGACCTCATATGGATTATGCTGTCCAATTTTGGTGTCCTTATTACAGAATGGATATAGATTCCTTGGAGAGTACAGCGAAGAATGACAAAAATGATTCATAATATTAGAAATCTACCATATGAAGAAAGATTGAACAAATTAGGCTTACATTCGTTAGAAAGACGCAGAGTTAGAGGGGATATGATAGAAGTGTTCAAGTGGTTCAGTGGGGTAAATAAAGGAGACATGAAAAATGTACTGAAGCTCAGTGATAGCGAAAGAACTCTAACAAATGGTTATAAATTAGATAAATATATAAATAGATATAGGCAAATATTGGTTTGGTAACAGAGTCGTAGATGGGTGGAATAGGCTACCAAGTGTTATAGTGGGATCAAGAACGATAGGGAGCTCTAAGATAAAATTAGATAGGCATATGGACGAGATGGGTTGGGTGTGAGAGCGATCTACCAGGTGTGGGCCAATCGGCGCTCAGCAGACCCCCGTTATCTTGTGTTAATCTCTGACCGTTTTGTTGGGGTCAGTACTCAAGGTATTAGTGACTTGGGCCTATAATTGGGGTTGGGTGTGACAGGGATCTGCCTTGTATGGGCCGATCGGCTTTTTGCAGACTCCCATTTTCTTATGTTCTTATGTTTTCTGCGGTCACTTAGTGTCTGGAGGCCAAGATGCTTACACCTTTCTTCGTAGAGTAATTCTTCTAGGTTTGGGACCATCGTGGTTGCTCTTCGCTGCATCTTCTCAATAGTCTGTATGTCCTTGATTAGGTAGGGTGACCAACATAGGACACCAGAATCGAGGATCGGGCGCACCAGTGACACATAGAGTGGTACAAGGATTTCCTTGTCCAATATGGAAAAGTTCCTCTTAATTATGCCCAAACGACTATTTGCTTGTGAAGCGATTTTAGCGACATGTGCTGAGGATTTTAGGTCTGAGGATATAATAATGCCCAAGTCTTTTTCATTTGAAAATTTCTGGAGTGTTGTCCCGCGTAGCTGGTAGTCCTCTTTCGGGTTATTGTGTCCAATGTGCATAGTTTTGCATTTGTATGCGTTAAATGTTAGGAGCCATTTCCTGCTCCACTCGTTCAGTCTCTCCATGTCTCTCCGAAGGGTCTCGACGTCTGCGTCTGTCCTGTAGTTACGGCCTATTGGAAACACGTACAAAACTGTCAAACAAGCGACAGATATTGACATCAGTTATCACAACAAATATATCCATTAAACAAAATTACTACAGGCACACGTACGTACCCTACAATTTGTTTTCTCACAAACATACTGAAATAACAGAAAAACATATTCACCACCACAGCCAACATACCGAGATCCCCACCCCTACCTCCACCACCATCACCACCACCACCACAGCCAACATACCAAGATCACCACCTATAGCTGCTCACCACCACCACCTCTACCAATAACAGAGAAACAGTTACCCAAGCATTCACCACCCAAGTCATTTTCTCTCCCTACCACACCTCTCCTGCATCAGAGAAAACGTCGACTCAAAGACTCAAGGATAACAATTATATACCTGTGCAGGGCAGAAGATAACATGTGATCAGTTCTCGCCGATATTACACTTCTCCTGCAACACCCCAAACCTATAAACTTGCAACCACTGTCCACTCCATCTACATCCAGCCTGTAAAACACATAAGCAGCCCCAGACCAAATCAGAAGACAATATCAAATTATATCACCTCACTCCAGAGTTAAAAAGAACACAACCGCCCCCAGACAACACGAGTTACTACCATCGAGAAGACACGCCCTCTAACACCAGGGAAAAACTTATCCATCAACATAACCAATTCCAAAGTCCAACAGAAGAAGAAAAGCGAAGAAGAGAAATCCATCAAGAAATGGCACTATAAGTAAATAAGTATATCACCCCTCTCCAAGCCACAAGGAACTAACCGCCCTACAACATCCTTCAATTCAAGAAGAAGAAGAAGAAGAGAGGTACCTTGGGTAAACTGCTGCTCCAAGTTATCAACATATATACCCTATGTCAACACTACACAGAGCAAACAACGTATATAACTCCACAATGAATGCACAGAGAAAGTGGTGGAACATATACAGTGTTAGTGAATAGTCCATAAGTGAGTGAAAAGTGAAGTGGAATATCTGCCCCCCTGGTCATCTGGGTATCAAACAAGATGGCGGGGCGAGGTGGTACAATCTCAACCCAGGGACGAAATAGTGATGGCCTTGAAATCAACGAACTGTTATGCTTTATATCAAATAAAATAGATAGTCTACCTACAGACAGTATTGTGCAGCTGTGTGTGCCCTTTTATGATGAAGATAAAATTGTGGCAGCCAAGAACAGAGTGTTCGATCTTATTGGTACTAGTGAAGATAACAATTATCGAAATATTAAACGAGTTGGTACAAACAAAAGTGCTGAGAACATTAAAGACATTATTAAATTGCTACAAGAGAGTAAGGCTATGGGCTTACCCACTTTCGTGGCCATGGACCTAAAGGACCTACCACCTATACAATTTGATAGGATAGATGTGTCAGTGCTACTTAGTGAAATCAAGAACACCCAAATGGAAGTTAAATTACTGAGAGAGTGTACCACAGGTCAAAAAGAAACCATAGTGGACATAAGCAGTGTGGTTTCAAATGTAGCTGACAGAGTGAATAAGTTAGAAAATAACTCTACTAACGCTCCACCTCAACCACAGGCACAAGTGACACAACAACAGCAGCAGCATCTAGAACAACAGCATCAACAACAACAACCACCCATAGGCCTACAACACCACCACCAGAAACAGAAGGCTGAACTACAACAGCAACAGCTGCAACAACTCCAAACACAACAGCCCCAGCAACAACAGCGACCCATACAACAACAGCATCTACAGCAACAACAACAACAGCAGCAACAACCACAACAGCAGCAACAACCACAACAGCAGCAGCACCAGCAGGTGCAACAGCAACAACAGCAGGTGCAGCAGCAACAACAGCAGATGCAGCAGCAACAACAGCAGGTGCAGCAGCAACAACAGCAGCAGGTGCAGCAGCAACAACAGCAGCAGGTGCAGCAGCAACAACAGCAGGTGCAGCAGCAGCAACAGCATCAACAAAAACAACAACACCAGCGACAACTACAACAATCCAAACTAACCCAGCAGCAGCATTCATATCAAAGGCAACACCAGGTGTGGCAGCAGCAGCGACCACAACAGCAACAACACCGAACACAACAGCAATCTTTATCGTCGGCAACGAGAGAAGATAATACAGTGCCAGCTACACCATCCTCAAATTTACCTACACAAACTGAACCAAATGAAGGAGCCAATGCAAGGGAAAACCCATGGACTATGGTCAAATGGGTGAATGGCAAGCCTCGCTACTCTAGGGAAGGCGAGCAGGTTCACCCTAGACCGAGAAACCAGCCAGGAATTAAAGGTAGGGTCAAGGATACTGGCCTCAATACCATCAAAAGGCCCCGACTAGCTAGGGTGTTTGCCACAGGATTCAACCCTAGTGTTACTGCTGAGAATCTCAAGACATACTTGGCTGATAATCTACATATAAATATAGAGGTAAGACAGCTGACCACCCTCTCCAGGTCCACTACCTGTGCCTCCTTTTGTATAACTAGCGAATGTCCAGATCCAGATGTTTTCATGAATCCTGACCTGTGGCCAGAAGATGCATATGTCAACTGGTACAGAGAACCAAGACAATATCCCAATGAGGACAGTGCAGAGGCTTCTGGGACTTGGAGGCATCGCACACCACTATCCAACTCGCAGTAATGGAGGGGATACCAACAACAGCAGCAAGTATAAAAGTAACTTCATACAATTGCAGAGGACTCCCCAAAACAAAGAGGAATCTCCTGTTGCGACCTGACATCGTATCTACATTAAGGACCAGTGACATAGTCTGCCTTCAGGAAACCTGGTACACAAAACAGGACTTAGGTAATTTGAACATATTAGATAAAGATTTCCATGGGTACGGGGTCTCCACTACGGACACACGTGATGGTATTGTGGCAGGTCACCCCCCAGGGGGAGTTGCAATAATGTGGAGATCGTGCCTAGATAGTGTAATTAAAACCATTGAGACAAATTTAAGCTGGTGTGCGGGAATACAGCTGGAAGTGGGACACAGAAAATTTGCAATATTTTGTGTTTACTTACCGTATCAGTGTGCAGAAAATGAAGAACTTTATTTGGAAAAGTTAGGGGAGCTTGGTGGCCTAATTTCTGAATTAGAGATAACGTGTTACTCAGTGGTAGGTGATTGGAATGCTACCCCTCACGAGTTGGGTGGTTCCATGTTTGCTAAACATATGTTAAGGTTTTGTGAGGAGCAAGGTTTAATTTTGTCCTCCAAAAACCTGCTTCCAGAAAATAGCTATACATATGTTAGTGAAGCATGGGAGACCAGGTCGTGGCTTGATCATGCAATCTCTAGCTCTGACTTTCATGACTCTATCTCAGAAATGGCCATAAGATACGACATTACGGATGACGACCACATACCTATAGAATTAACAATCCAAATTAATAAAGCACCGGAAATAACAGAAACTAGCAATAGCATCAAGGCAAAAGTTCCATGGAATGTAATCTCAAATGAAGAGTGCTAAATGTACTGTGATAAAACCAAGGACTTATTAAATAGGGTGCAATATGATGGTAATGGTGTAGCACAATGCAGGGATCCAAAATGTAGTGATCAACAACACAGAAAGGACATTATTACATTTTACAATAGTATAATAGATTCTTTATCAAAAGCGGGGGAAAGTATTTTTAATAGCCGTAAATATAAGTCCTCATTCAATAAGCCAGGTTGGCAAGACTATGTGGCTGACCTGTATCAGGCCTCCAGAGATGCTAGGTCTCATTGGCTTGAAGTAGGTCAGCCTAGACAGGGGCCTATATTTGAACTTCACAAAAGAGCAAAGGCTAGGACCAAATATGCCATTAGATTTATTAAGCAAAATGAAAACCAATTAAGGAAGGAAGCCCTTGCAAAGAGTCTGGCAGAAAAGGATACTAACTGTTTTTGGAAGGACATCAGATCCATGCAAAATTGTAACACACCATTACCTGTCAGTGTTGAGGGGGTTACGGGTGAAGAGAACATTGCTGACTTATGGAAAACTCATTTTAAGGAACTACTTAACAGTGTAAACCAAAGGTCTACTAATGGGGCAATTCAATATGTGAAAGATAGTAATTATGAAGACATTAAAGTGACTGAAAGTGATCTTGAGAATGCCATAAGAAAACTTAACCTAAATAAAGCTTGTGGGCTGGATGGTATATATGCAGAACATCTTAAATATGCAGATAAGTTGTTAATAGATAAACTTAGTTCTTGCATCACCAGTCTATTTACGCATGGTGTCCTGCCGGAGTCTATGATATCCGTAATACTTGTTCCTGTCATTAAAGATAAATCAGGTAAAATTACAGCAAAAGACAACTACCGCCCAGTAGCACTTGCTAGTGTGGTGAGTAAGGTAGTTGAAATGATAATGCTAGAAAGAATGTCTGCATATATTGTCACCAGCAGCAATCAGTTTGGCTTTAAGAAAAATCACGGCACAGACCAATGCATATATGTGCTGAAAGAAGTGATTGATACATACAACAAACTAAATAGCTCAATTTTCTCTTGTTTTCTTGATGCAAGTAAGGCTTTTGATAGGGTGTGTCACAAAACCTTATTTGAAAAATTAGTTAACAGGGGAGTGCCTAGCTATATTGTTAGGATACTTATTTTCTGGTATGCTAATCAAAAAATGTGTGTAAGATGGGGCAACATCCTGTCAGGCTCTTTCGCCGTAACCAATGGTGTTAGGCAGGGGGGGATATTGTCTCCGTATCTTTCAACGTCTACATGGATGATCTTAGTCTGGAGCTGAACAAGACTCGCACTGGGTGCTGTATTGGCAGCACCATTGTAAATCATCTCATGTATGCTGATGACCTAGCCTTAATCGCGCCCTCTGGAGCAGGACTGGATAAATTATTAAGAGTATGTGAAAAATTTGGAATCGAACATTCAGTCAAATTTAATCCTATAAAGAGCAATATCATAATATTTAAATCTAACCTTCTATTGAAATCAAAGCTACCTAAATTCCATTTGTATGAAGAAATTATAGAAGAAGTAAGTAAAGTAAAGTATCTAGGACACTATATTTCATGTGATCGCTCAGATGATGAGGATATGGGTCGTCAGCGAAGGCAACTTTACATGCAGGGAAATTCAATATTAAGAAAATTTCATATGTGCACATGGGATACAAAAATAACATTGTTCAACTCCTACTGCTCACCAATGTATACAGCACAACTATGGTGGAACTATAAGAAAATGACAGTGAATAGACTAAGTATCTCATATCACAATATCATGAAAATGTTTCTGGGGCTCTCAAAATATGAGAGTACAAGTACGCTATGTGCCTATATGAACTTACACTGTTACAAATCACTCATTAGAAAGCTAACATATAAATTCATTCAGCGCCTTAACACTTCTGAGAACAGGATCATTAAAATGCTACAAACTCCAAGCATAGTGTACACCTCCAGGATCCAGGCACACTGGAGGAAGTTGCTCTATATTTAACCTTAAGTAATGATTTCAGGTCTGCTACTCTACAGAATTAGCATACCGGTACTGATCCTCATAGTGCAGTACAGTACCGATATTCCTATACTGTACTGTAGCAACATACTGTACCGGAAGCTAAATGATGTGAGGCATGGTACTGTACACAATTAGGACAGTGGTTTTGGTAACACAGTAGTTTGATGACCACTGTTTTTGGTTGAGGCAGTGCTGTGAACTACATGATAGCAAGCTGGGTATTATTTAATTTCTTTTTATTTTATGTAGCCTATGTACAGTAGCTTATATATATTTATATATATTTATGTTACTGTAAGGTATATATGGACCCCAGTATGGTCCCCTCTGTACTGTGTGAGTCTGAAATAAAGTATTATTATATTATTATATTATTATTATATATTATCCTACCCCTAGGCGCCTTTCTGATGCTCAACCTCATCACCCCCGAGACCCTGAGAAACGGTATGACTATGATGGAAGATTTTAGGAAGAGGAGGAAGAAGAACACACTCCAACTCCTGTTCCATCTCCGAAAAACACCAGATCACGAACGAAGAATACAGAGAAAAAACAAGAATACCCAAGGGACCTACCAAACACTGATCACCTGGACTTCAAGAACCTCAAAAGCATCCTTACAAAAGAAGATGAAAAACGAATAACTCGAGACGTCTATGAGTGCATCAGAAGTACGGACACAGAAACAACAGGCTACTTCTTCACGGCTTTTCGCAATGTAGCAAGAACAAAGAAACCCAACGATAACTGGAGATGGGTGGAAATGAAGGAGAAATATGACATCAATAAATACTGCCAAATTAATAACCTCCCCCCTATAGAATATAACACACAATGATAGCCAACACTATATTTCAACTGAAATGTTAAATAGACTCAAAATAAACTTTTAAATACAGAATAGACTCAAATAATAACTCTCAACTTCATTAAAATAATGTAATATAGTAATACCTTTGGTGTATTACAGTTGCCCTAACCTTAATAAAGCAAGGTGGTATGCCCACTAACCTTTAATCTACTACTTTCTTTCATAATTTCCTACTTTACCTTCCTGACCAAACGTCTACTTTTCCTCCCCCTTCCCCCACTAGGGAAAAAAAAAAAAAAAAAAAAAAAAATCAACATTTCTTTCAAAATTTCCTACTTTACCTTCCTGACCAAACTTCTACTTGTCCTCCCCCTTCCCCCGCTAGGGGGAAAAAAAAAAAAAAAAAAAAGATCGACGCAGTCAACACCAACCCACCTGCAGAGACTCCTTCACCTCCTTCAATACCTGAAAAAGGTGCCTCCATGCCCCTCATTGAAATCGAACCAGTGAGACAGGTAGAGGAGAAGAAACCAGTCATCCCCAAGACTCCTCACCAATAATATTGTTCTTGGATATCTGCCTACCACACCTGTCTAAGGACCACAACATGACAATGAGTAATGCTTACAAGGACTGCGTCACACCTGAATACGATTCCTGAGCTACTGCATGTTAGACTGGAAGAAGGAAGGGTGCAATTGCTATTTTCACACAAAAGGCAAATACAACTACATCGAATGCAGCCTAACAGTGGAGCAAGCTCTGAAGCTAGGCTTCCCGGACCTCCCGAGGAAGTAAAATCACCACCACCACCCATCACCCTCACCAACACCTCATCACCAGCGGGCTATTAGGACTCCCAGTCGGGCCGGGAGGATTAATATATGGCCTTAAATTCCCTACCCGTACAATAGCCCACAGTTCCAGCCGCCCAGCTCTCGACCCACTGCCTCCCTGGTCGGGTTCAGCCGTCTTCGTAGTAACGCCGATCTCCCAAACAATGAAAACCCTCAGCTCCAGTTAAGCCTGGACACCTTTTTCTCCTGCTAAAATTCACTTCATCCAACTAATTCTTGTCCTATCCCCACTTCCCCCTAACCCCCTGTCACTACTCAATTTGACTATAGGATCGACATCATTCTGAGTTGAGCAGCCACACCGAGCAGAGCTACATATCCTCCTCTCTTCACCACCACCACAATGCCCCCCGCAACTTCCACACTCGTTGCCGGCACTGTAAAGTGGTTTAATGTGAAGAAGGGCTTTGGATTTATCACCAGGGATGACAACAGCACTGATATTTTTGTACACCACAAAAATATTAAGAAAAACAACCCCAGGAAGTCTGTACCCTCTCTAGGTGACGGAGAGAGGGTAAAATTCCACACCAAAACAGGGGCAAGAGGTCCTGAGGCCACTCTCTGGTCACAGGACCCAGGGGCAAAACAGTCAAGGGCTCACATCATGCCCGAGACTTGAAGGAGAGGCAGGCTATTATGAAAAAGGTTGACAGACTAAAGAGCATGGACCTGCCTAATGATATATCAATTAAGATCGATATTATCATCAGGGCGGCCGTGGCTCTTGCTGGAGGAAACAATTTAACTCCCTCCTCCAGCAATACCTACCTGCCCTCCTTCAGGCCAACAATCTCCCAGGTATTCTTGTACCAGGAGGGTTGTTGGACAATGCCCAGAGGGGTCCTGTCAGAGAGAGACCTACTCCACAGAGGCGCTTGACCATCAAAGCGCCTCTAAACAGAAAAACTGTCTCCCTGAACCTGAAGCAGTAACTCCAGAAGCTGATCCTGTAGAAGCTACTGGAGGAGCTGCTGAAGAAACCAACTCAACTCCGACACCTGCAGCAGAAGAAGAAGAGGCGATGGAGGAGACCCCTGCAGTAAACACCAACCCACCTGCAGAGCCTCCTTCACCTCCTTCAAAACCTGAAAAAGGTGCCTCCATGCCCCTCATTGAAATCGAACCAGTGAGACAGGTAGAGGAAAAGATACCAGTCACCCCAAAGACCCCTCACCAATTGTTCTTGGATATCTGCCTAATCTGTTAGTATAATGGGGGACTACAGTCTCGTGTGTTTTTCCTTCCTCAGTTCATTGTCTCTTTAAAAAAAAAATAAAAAATAATAATGTGAATATAAGAAACTCAGATAATGAAAATTGTAAATTTAACTATGTGAAAGTGTGTACTCAAGTGTTATAAATTCATACGTGATGTGAATTAGTGTGGAGTTGAATTATAACATGTATCCATTAGTTACTCATAAAATTGAGAGAAATTGATTAATCTCAAGAATGACAAGCAGCACCGCAACTAAAATTTAAATTAATTGATAAATTGTTTTAATTTGGGATGTTTATATACCTTTATGTATATTCATATTAACTATCATGTTTGTACTTAACATCTATATTTTAATTGCTTTAGATTAAACATGAAAATAAAATATTATTGATATTACCTGTTCCTTTAATGCAATTTGTTGGTCAAATTTGCTCATATATGAATAAAACTCAGACATTAACATTTTGTTCTGTTGCACCTAATATAAAACAATATAATGGATCGTGATTCAATTAGTTTAATGAACACCTTCCTTACACAAGTAAATTGCATTAGTCCTTCTGCGGTAGACTGTGATTGATCAGTATGAGGGAGTTAGAGTGCGGGCTCCGGCGAGGTAGGCATACTTACCTGGCACAGGAGATACCGTGATCATAAAGGCGGTTTTCCCAGGGCGAGGCCCACCATTGCACTCCGGTGGTGCTGACCCTTGCGATAAATCCAAATGTGGTTTACTCGGGTGCGAAATTTTTGGTAGCGGGGGACTGCGTTCGCGCTATCCCCCATATAACACAAATATCAAATTACATGTTTATAAGGAACTTACTAGCATCACAAGTAGTTTTGGTATAAGATGCAAGTATTTTAAACTTATTTCAAATATGAAGCTCGCACATATATATTTGTTTGTTATATAATTGTCTTCAAAACAAGTGCATTTATATGCAGCCCAGAGTTTTGGTCTGAAACTCTCGCACAACATTCCTTAAAACCTATACAACTTACCTATCATAGCATACCCAAAATTAAACCAAGTTGGGTCAATTGCTATTTTATTCACAGGAGTTTTAGTTATAGTGAAAAATCTAAGCAAATATTGGCTATATGATAAAGGCCATTATACTCTAATTACTGTTTCGATTATCCCACTGTATGGAAACCCAAGGAATGTATTTACTTTGCATGAGATACGAAGGCTTGTTCCTCCTTTATTAATTGCAGGCTCTCTATTGCTAGCCAGGATAAAAATTACACCTAAATGGCACGACAGGTCATACAATTTACAAAAAAATAGGGCGAATGGTCGTATATAATCGCCAAATTATTGGAGCAAATCTCTTACAATCTCTAAACTAACATGGCTAAACGTGAGGGATAAGGGTGTCCATAAAAACCCTTCCTTCAAATCCTTAGTAGCTAATTTTTCGATGCTCGTGAAATTTTTTGAAAATGTATTATACCTCTGCATCATAACTATATACAACCGGGTTTCATAATTAACATCATAAATTTCACCACACATTCTTCGTAAAGGGTAAGTAATCAACAAAACCGATACATCAGCTAGGAATGTAATAGAACCCCAGTCACATATATATGTTAGTAATTATGATAGCATTGACTGCAGTGAAATCGAAGAAAATAATAAGTTAGTTATAAACGATAGACAATTAGTTACAAAAAATAGTATTAAGTTGAGGGTAAATTATACAAATTGTAGAAGTTTATGTAACTAAATGGATCAGCTTAGGGCAATTGTTAGCAAGGAAAATATAGACATTATAGCGCTTACAGAAACCTGGATAAATACTGACTTTAGACATCTATTAGCAGAATTTCATATGCCAGGATACAATTTATTTAAATATGACAGAACAGACAGAAGGGGAGGTGGAGTTGCAATTTATGTTAGGGATACTTTAAAATGTTGCCTTAGATCAGATATTAAAACAAATAGCGGAAATGAAAGTGTGTGGGTAGAGATTAGCGGGCAAGGTGAGACAATTATTTTGGGAACCATTTATAGGGCACCCTGTCTTTGTCGAAATTTAGGCAAATTATTATGGGAAGAAATCAGTAAGGCATCTCAGAATAATAATGTTTGCATTTTAGGCGACTGTAATCTTCCAGGTATAGACTGGGTTAATCAAACTAGCAATAACGAATCCGAAGATTTTCTTGAAGTAATATTAGACAACTTTTTCTTTCAATTTGTAAATTCGCCAACTAGAGGATATAATATTCTTGACCTAGTTCTTAGCAACAGAGAAAATTGGATAACAAATTTAGAAGTGGGTGACCAGCTAGGGAACAGTGACCATAAATCAATATATTTATCTATAGAATTAAATTGTAAACCAAAGGAAAATAAGGTTCTTATCCCTGACTTTAGAAAAGCCAATTTTAGGGGATTAAAACGATCACTCAGAATTAAAGGTGAGGCAGGAGATTTAGGTCAAGTAAGCCGATTAGTTCCAGCAGAACAGAGAGGTCAGGGCCAGGTGGGTCACACAGCTGAGATAGTTAGACAACCAACTGAAAATTTAAATAGTGTGTATAATCAGTTCATCTCTGCCTTACAGAGCGAACAAGATAAATATAATACCAAAAAGAAAATTTAGATCACATACAAGCCAACCAAAATGTATGACAAATAAATTAGTAGATCTTATAGGTAGAAAGAGAGCTAGGTGTAGGCCTATACAGAAAAATACAGAAAGGCGAAATCCACCTTATAGGATATCACCATAACTTGTCGAGGCAAGTAAAGAAGGAAATTAGGAAGGAAACAAGAAACTACGAAATCAAGGTAGCAAATTAATCCAAAAAACAACCCTAAAGCATTTTATCAATTGTATAAATCTAAGGTAAAGGGTACTGTTATGCCAGGTTTTTACTGGGGTTTAATTGGTTTTGATCAAGTGGGCTCTTCCTAACTGGAGAAGTTATATTGTTTTACCACAGACACAGAAAGACAATAGAGGATAATTATCACAAGTGTATTCATATTCCGTTTATTTGCACAAGAATATCGCATACGTAAAAGCTAGAACAATAATGGTCAAGAACAAAACAATTAAAGTGAACGAACGAGGCTCCACTACGTCTGACTCGCAAGACTGGATTTTTCTATGCTATATCTAAGTAAGTATTAGGGACCGCTTTCTAACTGAAAGATTACACTTGTCCTGTATTTATTTCAGAGATAAGAGTAGCACTCCTTTCAATCGAGGATTTACACTTGTGCTTAGAAAGGTTATATAGTAATAAGATATGTGAACTTTTGGTATTTACCTGCGTAGAGTGGTTCTGGAGTGTGGGAGGTAAACGTAATTATTTTCCTGAGGTTAAATCACTGTGGTGCTTACGCATAAGTTAACTTGAATTTATTTGTTATTAATTTTAGCAGAATTATTATCAGTACTTCCCTAATTTCTTTGAGTTTCACTAGAGCTTCCTTTCTCTCGCTGTTATATACGTGCGTAGTATCCGATGTTTCCAGAATACCTTTTATCATATATGCAGTAGATATATTTTAATTACTTTCACTTTCGATCTTTATATACTTTCTCTCTGATAATACGCCAAGTATAATTTCTCTTCACAGTTAACTTTAACTATAACTATAACTTTTACGGTATAATAACTTCACTTTCGATGTGTAGAATAATTAATCCAATGGGTGTAGAATTAGTAATCCAATCTGGGGTAGATCCGCTGGCCGTGGGGTTGTCCTGACGCCACTGGGTTCCCACAGTGTAACTCGAGTACTGTACTTTGGTTTGGGACCTTAAATAACTAAATTGCCTAGCCCAAGTCGTGACAAAATAGCATCGAGCGAACGCAGGAGTGAACTCCCGTCTACTCTGGTCTTTATAAATACTTTGATGAATTTCTTGTGGTTTGCTCTATCCTGGATAAAGCTAGTTAGTACCTGACTGTCTGCTTATATCCACAATAGCGCCGGGGTTGAGGTAGGCCGAGAATATTAGATTACTTCACCCAGAAGGCTCTAATAAACCAGCTTGTTGATACCCACTAAAAAGAATTAGTATAATGGGTGACTACAGTCTCGTAATTGTGTCTACGCCTTGCGATCAACTGAACCAACTCTTCAACTGTGTCCTAAACTTTCGAATCTATCCTTTTACCCGGGGTGTCAAGAACAGCTCTAGATTGAGATGTCGATCCTAAAATCTTTCGTCATAGTCATACCGTTTCTCAGGGCGTCGGGGGTGATGTGGTTGAGCATCAGAAAGGCACCTAGGGGTAGGATGTTGTAGGGTGGTTAGTTCCTTGTGGCAAGGAGAGGGGTGATAGGCCTATACTTATTTACTTCTAGTGCCATTTCTTGATTAATTTCTCTTCTTCGCTTTTCTTCTTCTGTTGGACTTTGGAATTGGTTATGTTGATGGATAAGTTTTTCCCTGGTGTTAGAGGGCGTGTCATCTCGATGGTAGTAACTCGTGTTGTCTGGGGGCGGTTGTGTCCTTTTTAACTCTGGGGTGAGGTGATATACTATGATATTGTCTTCTGATTTGGTCTGGGGCTGTTATGTGTTTTACAGGCTGGAGGTAGATGGAGTGGACAGTGGTTGCAGGTTTGGGGTGTTGCAGGAGAAGTGTAATATCGGCGAGAACTGATCACATGTTATCTTCTGCCCTGCACAGGTATATAATTGTTATCTTTGAGTCGACGTTTTCTCTGATGCGGGAGAGGTGTGGTAGAGAGAGAAAACGACTTGTGGTGGTGAATGCTTGGGTAACTGTTTCTCTGTTATTTCAGATACAGTAGGGCATCTTAAGAATGTGATAGGGGAGATTACAGATGATGAGTTAGAAATGTGCAATACTCTAAATAGTCATTTCCTTTCTGTTTTTACAAACTAAAATTTAGATCAAGTTCCAGTAGTCAACCAAGTTTTTAACGGTAGTATAGACGAACTATTAAGCACAGTTCAGGTCACAGTGACGAAGTATTAAGGAAATAGATAGACTAAAACCTCAGAAATCTCCAGGTCCAGATGAGGTGTATGTTAGGGTATTAAAAGAATGCAAGGAAGAATTAAGTTACCCATTAACTCACCTATTTAATAATTCACTAGCTTTAGGCTATAGTTCCTGATTCATGGAAGCTCGCAAATATAATTCCGATATTTAAAAAAGGTGATAAGTCCATAGCATCAAATTACCGTCCTATTAGTGTCACATCAATAATAGGGAAATTGCTAGAATCAATTATTGCCAGGAAAATTAGAAATCACTTAGATATGTTCAAGTTAATAAAACCCTCTCAACATGGTTTCACTCCAGGACGATCCTGCCTAACAAATTTTTCATTTTTTTCTCCGAGGTTTATCAAGCGGTAGATAACGAAAAGTCATGATATAGTTTACTTAGACTTCAGTAAGGCCTTCGATAAAGTTCCACATGAAAGGCTGTTAAGGAAGATAGAAGGACATGGTATCGTATAAATACGATAGGCTATGACTCTTTTGTGATCCCGTATGTTTCTGTGACATCACGGTCGTTCCCACTGCACGGCGTAGGACGAGTAGATCGTATATTATATGATTGTAAGTAAGTTAAGATTGTAAACGCCTAATATGCTATTAAGCAATATTGACATGGTCTTATGATGTATATATGAATTTATCGTATATATTAATATAATTTATCGTATAGAGCAACCTAGATGCGGTACGATAATTTACGCTCCTGGCGTTTGCCAAGGCAGCAAGGTGTGCCTCTGAGGAAGACAGCTCAGAGCCTTCACGAACACCAACCAGTTAACATCTAATTTCCACCTTCAGTTCATCGCGCTATTGTGCCTCTAATCACAATACACTGACAGCAATACAAACAGCTACACCATCACAACGCTCTCATCGACGCCATGACTGACTGACAGATAAGCATAATATTCATGTCCATTCCCATGTAATCATTTATTCTTTCTTTCACTTGACTCGGGACCGGTGTCTTGCCTCCCCATTGTCCGCCATATTGGGTAAACGTTCTCCCTTGCCTCATTGCCACGTGGAACTATTGGTGAGTTAATTCCTTGCTAATATTAACACTTATAACCTTACCCTATATCTAAATTATTATGTGAGACCTTTGGATATAAATTAGCTTGTTTTAGATTGAATTCAGTTTAAATATGGAGTAAATTTAATTTAGATTGATTTTATTTTGATTCATTATAGCTTAGCATATTTAACTTCCATTGATAGTTTACCACATTGGTGCCCAGACCTCGGGAATTAGCTACCAGTATGGGATTTTTAAGGCAATGAGCAAGGGGACATAATTATAACAGGATGCAGGAACAACTCTTGATAATCTGGGGTCAATATTAAGGAGCCGGACCACAGCTGGGATCTCATTTCTAATGGTAGGTTTGGGTTCCTATCATGTTATGCTTCATTGCTATATATTTTTTTATCCACCGGAATTTTTTTCTTTTTCTTGACTTTATTTTTTTTTAGCATTAACCTAACCAAAAAACCTAACCTAACCTAACCTAACATAATAGCCCCCAAATACATTTAGGTTAGGTTTTTTGGTTTTTTGGTTAGGTGAATGCTAAAAAAAAAAAAAAAAAAAAAAAAAAAAAAAAAAAAAAAAAAAAAAAAACTACCATTAGAAATGAGATCCCAGCTGTGGTCTGGCTCCTTTATATTTACCTAATCTGGTAGGACTAGCCAAGCGGTGGTTAGAGCCGGAATGCAGGGTCGCATTGTTGCACCTGCCTAAGTCCTGCATCCCACCCATCATCTTCCCCCAATAATTTTCTTTTTCATTTCAGACTTCTTATGACTCATGACCTGACCTAACATTTTTTCTTGTTCAATATGACCCTTTAGTAGGTATTGCTATTTTGTGTACTATTTTTTCTCCATAACATAGAAGTCCGCCGGTCGGCGTCTCTTAACTAGACTACTTTTTTGCCGTTATTTTTGTAACATTTAGATAAATAGCCTACTGGCTTACATGCAAAATGAGTAAACAGGAAGAGACACCGTCTAGTGGGGTGCTGAGCAAGGCCCCTAAAAATCAAAGGGCGGGACTTCAGGGTGTATTAAATAGGCTAATTGGAGATGTCAACACTTTCATCACTACTGCTAACCTCGAGGAATTAGAAGATAGATTAGACAATGTCCAGGCTACCCACGGTCGTATTATGGCTCTGAGTGAGGTGATTGTGGCAGGCATGACAGAGGAGGAAGAGATAGTTACAGAGTGTGATAATCGCGCCCTCTATGATAACTGTTATGCCCTGTTTTTCTACAGGTTTAACTTGGGTAATGTGAGTTCTAAATTGACTGGGTATATAAGGCTGCATGCACAATACAAGATATGAGGAATAGAGAACACAAAGAAACACATGGTAGCAAGTTACATGATCACGTTTATTGATATACCACTGCAGAATACTTGTGTAAGACAATATAATAGAATTGAACAACACTAGCATAAGTGGATCTGGATGGAGCCTAGTCTCCCACTTCCAACGTTCAGGTATTAATCTTCTGATCACTGGCTTTGATTTCACAGGTTTATATACCGAAGACCATCAATGTTACTTATGGATTCATATTCACTGTTAGATTTATTACTGGTAGCTCTGGTGCACAAGTAGTAGTTCACAGACTAGATTAGACACGTATTTTAGAGCACGGGAATTCTAGTAACCTCGGGGTACTGATCTAAGTTTTATATCCTTGTCTCAGAAATACATAGAACGCAAATCAGTGGGTAAACGTTAGATATCACTAGAGTTTTAATATCTGAATAAGGTAATTACGAGAGTCAAGGTCGCCTGTTAATTAAAGAGCACTGATCGCTTAGTACGTCCCAAATGGAATGGTTAAGTATGAATTACACTGGGCAAGGTCTTAGCCACTTCGTAGAAATATTAATTAGTGAATCTAAAACAGCACAGTAATATGTAGTACTGCTAAAGGGAATCTTGGGTAGTATCTGATGGGTCTGGTCCTGGTTATCTTGCGTCCATGATGTTGGGGGCTAACGACTGGTTCCGCGGCCGTCCAGGGGGGCCATATGTGTGAAGTTCTTCAATACGTGGGCAGGTCCTTCTATCCAAATCTGCCACGGAGTCTGCCGGCTCTGGGATCTCACTCCGGAACAACACAAGGGCAGAGCTAGAAATTAACTGCAGGGTAGTGACCCCTGGTTGGTGTCTAGCTTTCAACTGATTTGACTGGGGGCGGGAGTTAGATTTATAGGCTCGGTTCTGGACCCTGTAGACAGTAGGGATCTCGAGTCTTATGGACTTAATTGAGCTCTCAATAGATATGGGGACTAGGTAAGATGGTATTTACTGTTGTGGCACAGGGCGATAGGAAGCCTTTATATTTTCATATAACTGAGCCTTAGTAAGAGGTACTATTTTGGCTATACTGGACGTATTTAGGGGAGAGAGACTGGATCTACTTTATGAGGAGGATGGGGACAGCTGTGATAGGAGCGTCTCTCTAGATTGTTCAATCTTCATTCTATGGTATAGCTGAGGTGCTAATTTAGTGATCAGAGCATGCAAGAAAGGTAAATGGTTTATTGTGAGGTAATAGAGGTTAGTAAAGGTGTTAGTCATTCATGGTTAGTTCATTGATAGGAAGAATTCCTGTGCTACCTGGCAATGACTCGAAAGTCAAAACAGGGGCCAGGTATACCTCCGCGGGTGGGCAAAAAGGGGGAGCTGGGCGCCCTCTCTCTGATATAGTCGTCCGGCGGCTGTGGCTAGGGGCTTGCCATATCACCAGTGTTTGTAATAACCCTCTGTGTATGAGACAGATGTGAGTGTCTTTAATACCAAAACCGAAGGTGCCTTAGCTAGCTGGTTTTACTCGGCTGGTTGTTAATTGTAGGGTTTGCTGGATATGGTGGAGACTGGGTTGCTAACTCTGCCACATTTATCTGGAAGTATGGCAATAGAAGTTAGTTACTGGCGGGGCGGCTAGCCTCGCACCGACGACCATTGGGTGCAGGGTTGTGAATGTGTTGTAAGAGAATAGATGGCATGCAAGGGGCTAGTAAAGTTCTAATGTTGTTCTGGCCTACTAAGTGAAGGTAGGCTGGATAGGAGTATATATATAAAAGGTTGGAGAGCGTTAGTAACGGACAATTCAAGGATCTTCAAGAGGTATGAGAGAGAGGCTAGGTCGGACAAGAGTCGAGAAGCGCGGGTGTCTTAATGAGAGGGGGGGGGAGAGTTCAAGGGCTACAGGGAAATTTTGCCCCTAAGGTCCCTGGTCCCTGGTGGCATTAGGCTACAATTGATATGGAAGTTTGAAAAGGCAGTAGAATACGTTAGCCAAATGCTACCGGGGAATGCAACTATGGGGTGGTATAGGAGTCTGGAAAAGATAGAGTTATGTGATCAGTCCGAGGGTTATGGATACTATTAGTTGGCCCTGGGAACTGCGTTTTCTATTAAATATAAATATCAACAACAGCGGCAGTTCGTAGGGGTACTTAGTTATTGTTTCGGGGTACTTATGACAGATACTGATAACCAGGTTATCTTATATAATCTCTGGTTGGGGTAAGAGGTGTAAGACACGAAGTAAATTGGCGTAGTGTGGACTGTGGATACGAAGGAGGCAAGGGGAAGACGTATGACAATTGTGGAAAGTAAATGGAAAAAGGTGAACACAATGGCGGATAAAATACTTAACCTAAAGGATTGCATACATCGATGAACGATGACATTATAGTCGTCGTCCTAATAAGGTGATGAAACCTGGTTGATCTGTACTTGGCACAATACGACACAAGGACACTGCCGCTATGTCGCATCAATGCTGGTGGCAGTTAATATTATAGACTTAGTTACTAGAGGAACAATGCAAGGGGCGACTGAGCACGGGTTACACATATCTATACTCGTCATGGAAAATGATATAAGAGGTCTAGGGACAAGCGTGGGTGTTTGAACTTCTAAGATATATAACTTCTACTTCTCGGATGCAAGAACATACATAGATATAATTATGGCTGTCTGATGTGTTGGCATTGGCTCAACGTCGGGACAGGCATGGGTGTTTTTAATATGAATGTATATTCCTGTTCATCATCTTTGTAGCAAGGACAGTGCCGCTATGTCGTATCAATGCTGGTGGCAGTTAATATTATAGACTTAGTTACTAGAGGAACAATGCAAGGGGCGACTGAGCACGGGTTACACATATCTATACTCGTCATGGAAAATGATATACGAGGTCTAGGGACAGCGTGGGTGTTTTAACTTCTAAGATATATAACATCTACTTCTCGGATGCAAGAACATACATAGATATAATTATGGCTGTCTGATGTGTTGGCATGGGTGTTTTTAATATGAATGTATATTCCTGTTCATCATCTTTGTAGTTAGGAGTGTAGGACACGAGGGGGTTAGTGTACGTGAGGTGTGGAAAATGGTCAGTTTAGAAAAGGTAAATGGGTGTGTCCTGGAGCTGTTTAGCCCTGCGGGCTTGGGCCTGTCTGAAATGGCTGGCTCGGTCAGCTGGTCCTTTCGTTCTGTGGACCTTTCCTTTGGTGTTTCTGTGTGGTGTTCGTTCATGGCTTCTGTGGTGGGCTTCTCGTTCTGGGGCATTTTACTTCCCTCTCCTTCATTATAGGCTCGTCCTCGAGCCTCAAGGGTGAACTAACACTGAGCATAGTCAGAAAAGTGTAGGTTAACAAGAAAAGTAGTATGACTAAGGGAAAAAAATAATATATACAGTATATGGAAAACATGTAAATTTAAGAAAGGACAGATAATTAAGAACACAGGAAATTAAGAAGAGGTAAAGTGTTTAACAATGTATAAAGCAAATTTAAAAGATAGTCAGAAAAGTGTAGGTAACAAGAAAAGTAGTATGACTAAGGAAAACAAAAATATAGTATATACAGTATATGGAAAACATGTAAATTTATAGAATCATGCCCAATCGCCTAGGAATTGAAAAAAATAAAAAACAATAAAGTACAATAATATCCTCATCATGAATGAAAAAAATTATACATTTTAATGGGAAGTGAAGCTAGGAATCTAGGTCAAGAGTGGTAGGGAGGCTGGACTGTGGACGAGCCGGCATGACCCACCTCCTCTACCAATCCTGATTTTAAGTGAATATTGGGGTGGATCTACCGTTAGTTCTTGTCGTTAGGAATGTGGGTCTGGGGGCGAGCTGGCCCGGGGCCAGTTTTGGAGGGGGGGTCTAAGTGGTTTCGGTCGGGGGTAGTGATAGGGGGGTTTTAAAGATGAAATGGGCAGGTCGAGTCGGGGTTGTTGTTGCAGAAGAGGTTGGTGCTGGGGAGGGGTTGAATTGTGTAGAGAGTTGTGGTCGTGAGTGGGGTTTGGGAAGTGGTGAGTAAGGCTGAAGGTTGAGATTTTACTATGATGGGGTGTTTTGGAGGTTTGGGTTGTGGGGATTTGATAGGGAGATGGTGGGGGGGATCTGGGCAGGCAGGGTTGTGGTTTGAGAGGGCTTGAATGTAGACTGATTTTATTTCCGGGAGAGACATGGATGGGATTTCGAGGAGTGGTTGAAGTTGAGAGGTTGATTATGTTGTTTGGGGCGAGAGAGAGAGAGTATTTTGGGGTTTAGCCAAGGTGGAAAAAGTTTTGTGGTTGGATTGGGATGGGAGTGGTATTTGGTCGAGCGGGATCTTTGGGGGGGAATTTGGGGCGGGTGGGGTAAGGGTGAAGAGGGGGAGGTTGAAAGTTTAGCTGGGCTCATGATGGTGGGGGACCGACTGGTGAGCAGGTGTTCGGTACGCATGAGGGGGGGGAAATCACTTTGGTGGGGGTCACGCGTGAGGGGGGGATTAACGGCGCGTGTGGGAGGATCAGAGTGGTGGGGTGTGTCGGTGGCAGTGACGGTTTGCTTAGAGGTTATCTTGGGTTGGTGGGTTTGTCTGTCATGAGGGGGTGAGACAAGTGTGGGGTTTTGAAGTTTATTAGGGGTGTGAATTGTGGGGGGGTGGAAGGGAGCTACTGACGGAAAACTGTCACAAGGGAGATTTTGTTGGTGGGAATTGGTGGAGGTTGAAAGTTTAGCTGGGCTCATGATGGTGGGGGACCGACTGGTGAGCAGGTGTTCGGTACGCATGAGGGGGGGGGAATCACTTTGGTGGGAGTCACGCGTGAGGGGGGGATTAACGGCGCGTGTGGGAGGATGAGAGGGGGGGGGTGTGTCGGTGGCAGTGACGGTTTGTTTAGAGGTTATATGGGATTGGTGGGTTTGTCTGTCATGAGGGGGTGAGTCAAGTGTGGGGTTTTTGAAGTTTATTAGGTGTGTGAATTGTGGGGGGGTGGAAGGGAGCTACTGACGGAAAACTGTCACACGGGAAATTTTGTTGGTGGGGAAATAGCTGAGCATTTCTGGGGGAAGGTGGGGAACATGGTTGGGTCCCTAGGTCGCCACGCGTGAGGGGAGGATTAACGGCGCGTGTGGGAGGGTCAGGGTGGTGAGAGGTGAGCGAGTTAGGAAACGGGATTTGTTGGGGGGACTGCGGCGGGTTGGTGGGGGAAGAGTTAGGTGTAGAACAGGGGTTATTGGTAGAGGACTGATGTATTGATTTGGGGTTGTTAACAGGACAAATTTTAGGAATCTTCTTGGTGGCAGTCACGGTCTGGTTAGCGGTTATCTGGGGTTGGTGGGTTTGTTTGACATTAACAGGACGAGTTTGGGGAATTTTCTTGGTGGCAGTCTCGGTCTGGTTAGAGGTTATCTGGGACTGGTGAGTTTGTTTGACATGAGAGGGCGAGTCAAGTTTGGGGTTTCGAAGTTTTCTAGGGGTGTGAATTGTGTGGGGGTGGAAGGGAGCTACTGACTGAAAACTGTCACAAGCTACCGACGGAAAACTGTCACAAGGGAAATTTTGTTGGTGGGAGGATAGCTGAACATTTTTGGGGTCATGGGGAAAATATGTTGTGGTAGGCCTACATAGGTAGGCATAGCTAGAATACGGGGCTTGTTGGGGGGGGCTGCGGAGGGTTGGTGGGGGAAGAGTTCACTGGGGTTGGACTTTCACCGGAAGTCATTTTGGAAGGGTGCACGGAGTCTTGGATAGGGGCTGAAGGGTTGGATAGGGGATTCATCGAACTGCGTAGGCATTCTTCTCAGATTGAGAGCTTATGTTCTTCGAATAAGCCATACGGGTCGAGATGGGTGGTGATGTGGGGTGGGAGGATGTTTAACAAAGCGGTGAATAAGAGTTCATTTTGTTGGTCGTAATCTTCATAGCTATACGTGGTCCTCACGTATCTGTAGAATTGTATGAGGGTCACATTTATATCCCCTTCATACTTGATCTCGTCGACTTTTATTATTTTGGGGGCGACGGGGGAACCCAAAAGTGGATCTAAAGTCCGGATCACGAAGGATCGAAACTGTGTCAAGGCAGTCTCTGGCGTATTCTGTGTCACCATTTGGTGAATAAATTCTTTAAAGGTAGGCTTATCAACAAGTTGGGAAACGGCTTCTCCCAACTGTATAATATGCAAAATTGCCATTGGCGATTTTTTCGCGGTCATTATGAAGTACCACATCGTACACTGGCTTTATTATGTCTAAGTAACTGGTGATATCATATGTGTTTACATCATACTTGGGAATGTGTGCGAGTGGCTGAAGATTTCGCGATGTTGCCATGCTTCTACTGTTCTAAACTTGCAGTGTAATGCAACCTTTTATCCGAATCAAGAACCACCGCTGCCGCCAATGTTATGCCCTGTTTTTCTACAGGTTTAACTTGGGTAATGTGAGTTCTAAATTGACTGGGTATATAAGGCTGCATTGCACAATACAAGATATGAGGAATAGAGAACACAAAGAAACACATGGTAGCAAGTTACATGATCACGTTTATTGATATACCACTGCAGAATACTTGTGTAAGACAATATAATAGAATTGAACAACACTAGCATAAGTGGATCTGGATGGAGCTAGTCTCCCACTTCCAACGTTCAGGTATTAATCTTCTGATCACTGGCTTTGATTTCACAGGTTTATATACCGAAGACCATCAATGTTACTTATGGATTCATATTCACTGTTAGATTTATTACTGGTAGCTCTGGTGCACAAGTAGTAGTTCACAGACTAGATTAGACGTGGGGATTGTAGAGCACGGGAATTCTAGTAACCTCAGGGGGTACTGATCTAAGTTTTATATCCTTGTCTCAGAAATACATAGAACGCAAATCAGTGGGCGAACGTTAGATATCACTAGAGTTTTAATATCTGAATAAGGTAATTACGAGAGTCAAGGTCGCCTGTTAATTAAAGAGCACTGATCGCTTAGTACGTCACAAATGGAATGGTTAAGTATGAATTACACTGGGCAAGGTCTTAGCCACTTCGTAGAAATATTAATTAGTGAATCTAAAACAGCACAGTAATATGTAGTACTGCTAAAGGGAATCTTGGGTAGTATCTGATGGGTCTGGTCCTGGTTATCTTGCGTCCATGATGTTGGGGGCTAACGACTGGTTCCGCGGCCGTCCAGGGGGCCATATTTGTGAAGTTCTTCAATACGTGGGCCGGTCCTTCTATCCAAATCTGCCACGGAGTCTGCCGGCTCTGGGATCTCACTCCGGAACAACACAAGGGCAGAGCTAGAAATTAACTGCAGGGTAGTGACCCCTGGTTGGTGTCTAGCTTTCAACTGATTTGACTGGGGGCGGGAGTTAGATTTATAGGCTCGGTTCTGGACCCTGTAGACAGTAGGGATCTCGAGTCTTATGGACTTAATTGAGCTCTCAATAGATATGGGGACTAGGTAAGATGGTATTTACTGTTGTGGCACAGGGCGATAGGAAGCCTTTTATTTTCATATAACTGAGCCTTAGTAAGAGTACTATTTTGGCTATACTGGACGTATTTAGGGGAGAGAGACTGGATCTACTTTGCGAGGAGGTGGGGACAGCTGTGATAGGAGCGTCTGTCTAGATTGTTTCAATCTTCATTCTATGGTATAGCTGAGGTGCTAATTTAGTGATCAGAGCATGCAAGAAAGGTAGGTTTATTGTGAGGTAATAGAGGTTAGTAAAGGTGTTAGTCATTCATGGTTATTTCATTGATAGGAAGAATTCCTGTGCTACCTGGCAATGACTCGAAAGTCAAACAGGGGCCAGGTATACCTCCGCGGGGTGGGGGTCTCCCTCCTCGGGTGGGCAAAAAGGGGAGCTGGGGCGCCCTCTCCTATGAGTCCGGCGGCTGTGGCTAGGGGATTGCCATATCACCAGAGTTTGTAATAACCCTCTGTGTATGAGACAGATGTGAGTGTCTTTAACCGGGAACTGCTGGGAGACTCTAAGAGTTCCCCCGGCGGACTGCGGGGAGACTCTATGCTGAGTGAGTGAAAAAAAAAATCAACTTTTGACCGAAAAAAAAAAAAAAAAAATTTGGCCCCTGGGCCATGCAAAATCTCAGTCCTCTACCTCCCCTCCTTCCCCACTTTCCTCCTCTCCTTCAGTTATCACCTATTTTCCCTGTTATTCCCTTATTCTGAGGTATATTTTTGTGCTAACATTAGCGAGTTGCAAGCAGGGTGTTGTCATCACTGATGGATGGGAGAGAGAGAGAGAGTATCGATCGACTGTGTCTCAGTGGCCTTGGGGGAAATTGGCGGGAAAGCAGCTTGCCCATACATTATACAATCGCGGGCTATATATTTTGACCATCCAAACGCTGTTTTCACTCGTTTTATTGTTGTTTCAGGTTAATACCTTTATAATCAACCCATAATAGGCGCATATGGATAAGTATTAATGCTATTAATGGCACAATGAATATTTTAGTGACGGAAACACCTCAAATACGTCAGCACAGGGGGACGTTTCCAATTACCCCCATGCGCACTTCAGAGGTTAATACCAAAACCGAAGGTGCCTTAGCTAGCTGGTTTTACTCGGCTGGTTGTTAATTGTAGGGTTTGCTGGATATGGTGGAGACTGGGTTGCTAACTCTGCCACATTTATCTGGAAGTATGGCAATAGAAGTTAGTTACTGGCGGGGCGGCTAGCCTCGCACCGACGACCATTGGGTGCAGGGTTGTGAATGTGTTGTAAGAGAATAGATGGCATGCAAGGGGCTAGTAAAGTTCTAATGTTGTTCTGGCCTACTAAGTGAAGGTAGGCTGGATAGGAGTATATATATAAAAGGTTGGAGAGCATTAGTAACGGACAATTCAAGGATCTTCAAGAGGTATGAGATAGAGGCTAGGTCGGACAAGAGTCGAGAAGCGCGGGTGTCTTAATGAGAGGGGGGGGGAGAGTTCAAGGGCTACAGGGAAATTTTGCCCCTAAGGTCCCTGGTCCCTGGTGGCATTAGGCTACAATTGATATGGAAGTTTGAAAAGGCAGTAGAATACGTTAGCCAAATGCTACCGGGAATGCAACTATGGGGTGGTATAGGAGTCTGGAAAAGATAGAGTTATGTGATCAGTCCGAGGGTTATGGATACTATTAGTTGGCCCTGGGAACTGCGTTTTCTATTAAATATAAATATCAACAACAGCGGCAGTTCGTAGGGGTACTTAGTTATTGTTTCGGGGTACTTATGACAGATACTGATAACCAGGTTATCTTATATAATCTCTGGTTGGGGTAAGAGGTGTAAGACACGAAGTAAATTGGCGTAGTGTGGACTGTGGATACGAAGGAGGCAAGGGGAAGACGTATGACAATTGTGGAAAGTAAATGGAAAAAAGGTGAACACAATGGCGGATAAAATACTTAACCTAAAGGATTGCATACATCGAACGATGACATTATAGTCGTCGTCCTAATAAGGTGATGAAACCTGGTTGATCTGTACTTGGCACAATACGACACAAGGACACTGCGCTATGTCGCATCAATGCTGGTGGCAGTTAATATTATAGACTTAGTTTACTAGAGGAACAATGCAAGGGGCGACTGAGCACGGGTTACATATCTATACTCGTCATGGAAAATGATATAAGAGGTCTAGGGACAAGCGTGGGTGTTTGAACTTCTAAGATATATAACTTCTACTTCTCGGATGCAAGAACATACATAGATATAATTATGGCTGTCTGATGTGTTGGCATTGGCTCAACGTCGGGACAGGCATGGGTGTTTTTAATATGAATGTATATTCCTGTTCATCATCTTGTAGCAAGGACAGTGCCGCTATGTCGTATCAATGCTGGTGGCAGTTAATATTATAGACTTAGTTACTAGAGGAACAATGCAAGGGGCGACTGAGCACGGGTTACACTATCTATACTCGTCATGGAAAATGATATACGAGGTCTAGGGACAGCGTGGGTGTTTTAACTTCTAAGATATATAACATCTACTTCTCGGATGCAAGAACATACATAGATATAATTATGGCTGTCTGATGTGTTGGCATTTGGGTGTTTTTAATATGAATGTATATTCCTGTTCATCATCTTTGTAGTTAGGAGTGTAGGACACGAGGGGGTTAGTGTACGTGAGGTGTGGAAAATGGTCAGTTTAGAAAAGGTAAATGGGTGTGTCCTGGAGCTGTTTAGCCCTGCGGGCTTGGGCCTGTCTGAAATGGCTGGCTCGGTCAGCTGGTCCTTTCGTTCTGTGGACCTTTCCTTTGGTGTTTCTGTGTGGTGTTCGTTCATGGCTTCTGTGGTGGGCTTCTCGTTCTGGGGCATTTTACTTCCCTCTCCTTCATTATAGGCTCGTCCTCGAGCCTCAAGGGTGAAGTAAAAAGAAGCATAGTCAGAAAAAGTGTAGGTTAACAAGAAAAGTAGTATGACTAAGGGAAAAAATAATATATACAGTATATGGAAAACATGTAAATTTAAGAAAGGACAGATAATTAAGAACACAGGAAATTAAGAAGAGGTAAAGTGTTTAACAATGTATAAAGCAAATTTAAAAGATAGTCAGAAAAGTGTAGGTAACAAGAAAAGTAGTATGACTAAGGAAAAAAAATATATAGTATATACAGTATATGGAAAACATGTAAATTTATAGAATCATGCCCAATCGCCTAGGAATTGAAAACAATAAAACAAATAAAGTACAATAATATCCTCATCATGAATGAATGAATGAATGAAAAAATTATACATTTTAATGGGAAGTGAAGCTAGGAATCTAGGTCAAGAGTGGTAGGGAGGCTGGACTGTGGACGAGCCGGCATGACCCACCTCCTCTACCAATCCTGATTTTAAGTGAATATTGGGGTGGATCTACCGTTAGTTCTTGTCGTTAGGAATGTGGGTCTGGGGGCGAGCTGGCCCGGGCCAGTTTTGGAGGGGGGGTCTAAGTGGTTTCGGTCGGGGGTAGTGATAGGGGGGTTTTAAAGATGAAATGGGCAGGTCGAGTCGGGGTTGTTGTTGCAGAAGAGGTTGGTGCTGGGGAGGGGTTGAATTGTGTAGAGAGTTGTGGTCGTGAGTGGGGTTTGGGGAAGGGTGAGTAAGGCTGAAGGTTGAGAGTTTACTATGATCGGGTGGTTTGGAGGTTTGGGGTGTGGGGATTTGATAGGGAGATGGTGGGGGGGATCTGGGCAGGCAGGGTTGTGGTTTGAGAGGGGTTGAATTTAGACTGATTTTATTTCCGGGAGAGACATGGATGGGATTTCGAGGAGTGGTTGAAGTTGAGAGGTTGATTATGTTGTTTGGGGCGAGAGAGAGAGTATTTTGGGGTTTAGCCAAGGTGGAAAAAGTTTTGTGGTTGGATTGGGATGGGAGTGGTATTTCGTCGAGCGGGATCTTTGGGGGGGGAATTTGGGGCGGGTGGGGTAACGGTGAAGAGGGGGAGGTTGAAAGTTTAGCTGGGCTCATGATGGTGGGGGACCGACTGGTGAGCAGGTGTTCGGTACGCATGAGGGGGGGGGAAATCACTTTGGTGGGGGTCACGCGTGAGGGGGGGATTAACGGCGCGTGTGGGAGGATCAGAGTGGTGGGGTGTGTCGGTGGCAGTGACGGTTTGCTTAGAGGTTATCTTGGGTTGGTGGGTTTGTCTGTCATGAGGGGGTGAGACAAGTGTGGGGTTTTGAAGTTTATTAGGGGTGTGAATTGTGGGGGGGTGGAAGGGAGCTACTGACGGAAAACTGTCACAAGGGAGGTTTTGGTGGTGGGAATTGGTGGAGGTTGAAAGTTTAGCTGGGCTCATGATGGTGGGGGACCGACTGGTGAGCAGGTGTTCGGTACGCATGAGGGGGGGGGGAAATCACTTTGGTGGGAGTCACGCGTGAGGGGGGGATTAACGGCGCGTGTGGGAGGATGAGAGGGGGGGGGGGTGTGTCGGTGGCAGTGACGGTTTGTTTAGAGGTTATATGGGATTGGTGGGTTTGTCTGTCATGAGGGGGTGAGTCAAGTGTGGGGTTTTGAAGTTTATTAGGTGTGTGAATTGTGGGGGGGTGGAAGGGAGCTACTGACGGAAAACTGTCACACGGGAAATTTTGTTGGTGGGGAAATAGCTGAGCATTTCTGGGGGAAGGTGGGGAACATGGTTGGGTCCCTAGGTCGCCACGCGTGAGGGGAGGATTAACGGCGCGTGTGGGAGGGTCAGGGTGGTGAGAGGTGAGCGAGTTAGGAAACGGGATTTGTTGGGGGGACTGCGGCGGGTTGGTGGGGGAAGAGTTAGGTGTAGAACAGGGGTTATTGGTAGAGGACTGATGTATTGATTTGGGGTTGTTAACAGGACAAATTTTAGGAATCTTCTTGGTGGCAGTCACGGTCTGGTTAGCGGTTATCTGGGGTTGGTGGGTTTGTTTGACATTAACAGGACGAGTTTGGGGAATTTTCTTGGTGGCAGTCTCGGTCTGGTTAGAGGTTATCTGGGACTGGTGAGTTTGTTTGACATGAGAGGGCGAGTCAAGTTTGGGGTTTCGAAGTTTTCTAGGGGTGTGAATTGTGTGGGGGTGGAAGGGAGCTACTGACTGAAAACTGTCACAAGCTACCGACGGAAAACTGTCACAAGGGAAATTTTGTTGGTGGGGGGATAGCTGAACATTTCTGGGGTCAGGGAAAATATGTTGTGGTAGGCCTACATAGGTAGGCATAGCTAGAATACGGGGCTTGTTGGGGGGGGCTGCGGAGGGTTGGTGGGGGAAGAGTTCACTGGGGTTGGACTTTCACCGGAAGTCATTTTGGAAGGGTGCACGGAGTCTTGGATAGGGGCTGAAGGGTTGGATAGGGGATTCATCGAACTGCGTAGGCATTCTTCTCAGATTGAGAGCTTATGTTCTTCGAATAAGCCATACGGGTCGAGATGGGTGGTGATGTGGGGTGGGAGGATGTTTAACAAAGCGGTGAATAAGAGTTCATTTTGTTGGTCGTAATCTTCATAGCTATACGTGGTCCTCACGTATCTGTAGAATTGTATGAGGGTCACATTTATATCCCCTTCATACTTGATCTCGTCGACTTTTATTATTTTGGGGGCGACGGGGGAACCCAAAAGTGGATCTAAAGTCCGGATCACGAAGGATCGAAACTGGTTCCAGGTACTCTCTGGCGTATTCTGTGTCACCATTTGGTGAATAAATTCTTTAAAGGTAGGCTTATCAACAAGTTGGGAAACGGCTTCTCCCAACTGTATAATATGCAAAATTGCCATGGCGATTTTTTCGCGGTCATTATGAAGTACCACATCGTACACTGGCTTTATTATGTCTAAGTAAACTGGTGATATCATATGTGTTTACATCATACTTGGGAATGTGTGCGAGTGGCTGAAGATTTCGCGATGTTGCCATGCTTCTACTGTTCTAAACTTGCAGTGTAATGCAACCTTTTATCCGAATCAAGAACCACCGCTGCCGCCAATGTTATGCCCTGTTTTTCTACAGGTTTAACTTGGGTAATGTGAGTTCTAAATTGACTGGGTATATAAGGCTGCATGCACAATACAAGATATGAGGAATAGAGAACACAAAGAAACACATGGTAGCAAGTTACATGATCACGTTTATTGATATACCACTGCAGAATACTTGTGTAAGACAATATAATAGAATTGAACAACACTAGCATAAGTGGATCTGGATGGAGCCTAGTCTCCCACTTCCAACGTTCAGGTATTAATCTTCTGATCACTGGCTTTGATTTCACAGGTTTATATACCGAAGACCATCAATGTTACTTATGGATTCATATTCACTGTTAGATTTATTACTGGTAGCTCTGGTGCACAAGTAGTAGTTCACAGACTAGATTAGACACGTATTTTAGAGCACGGGAATTCTAGTAACCTCAGGGGGTACTGATCTAAGTTTTATATCCTTGTCTCAGAAATACATAGAACGCAAATCAGTGGGCGAACGTTAGATATCACTAGAGTTTTAATATCTGAATAAGGTAATTACGAGAGTCAAGGTCGCCTGTTAATTAAAGAGCACTGATCGCTTAGTACGTCACAAATGGAATGGTTAAGTATGAATTACACTGGGCAAGGTCTTAGCCACTTCGTAGAAATATTAATTAGTGAATCTAAAACAGCACAGTAATATGTAGTACTGCTAAAGGGAATCTTGGGTAGTATCTGATGGGTCTGGTCCTGGTTATCTTGCGTCCATGATGTTGGGGGCTAACGACTGGTTCCGCGGCCGTCCAGGGGGGCCATATGTGTGAAGTTCTTCAATACGTGGGCAGGTCCTTCTATCCAATCTGCCACGGAGTCCTGCCGGCTCTGGGATCTCACTCCGGAACAACACAAGGGCAGAGCTAGAAATTAACTGCAGGGTAGTGACCCCTGGTTGGTGTCTAGCTTTCAACTGATTTGACTGGGGGCGGGAGTTAGATTTATAGGCTCGGTTCTGGACCCTGTAGACAGTAGGGATCTCGAGTCTTATGGACTTAATTGAGCTCTCAATAGATATGGGGACTAGGTAAGATGGTATTTACTGTTGTGGCACAGGGCGATAGGAAGCCTTTATATTTTCATATAACTGAGCCTTAGTAAGAGGTACTATTTTGGCTATACTGGACGTATTTAGGGGAGAGAGACTGGATCTACTTTGCGAGGAGGATGGGGACAGCTGTGATAGGAGCGTCTGTCTAGATTGTTCAATCTTCATTCTATGGTATAGCTGAGGTGCTAATTTAGTGATCAGAGCATGCAAGAAAGGTAAATGGTTTATTGTGAGGTAATAGAGGTTAGTAAAGGTGTTAGTCATTCATGGTTAGTTCATTGATAGGAAGAATTCCTGTGCTACCTGGCAATGACTCGAAAGTCAAAACAGGGGCCAGGTATACCTCCGCGGGGGTGGGGGTCTCCCTCCTCGGGTGGGCAAAAAGGGGGAGCTGGGCGCCCTCTCTCTGATATAGTCGTCCGGCGGCTGTGGCTAGGGGATTGCCATATCACCAGTGTTTGTAATAACCCTCTGTGTATGAGACAGATGTGAGTGTCTTTAACCCGGGAACTGCTGGGAGACTCTTAAGAGTTCCCCCGGCGGACTGCGGGGAGACTCTTATGAGTGAGTGAGAAAAAAAAATCAACTTTTGACCGAAAAAAAAAAAAAAAAAAATTTGGCCCCTGGGCCATGCAAAATCTCAGTCCTCTACCTCCCCTCCTTCCCCACTTTCCTCCTCTCCTTCAGTTATCACCTATTTTCCCTGTTATTCCCTTATTCTGAGGTATATTTTTGTGCTAACATTAGCGAGTTGCAAGCAGGGTGTTGTCATCACTGATGGCAAGCGAGTGCAAGAGAGAGAGAGAGAGTATCGATCGACTGTGTCTCAGTGGCCTTGGGGGAAATTGGCGGGAAAGCAGCTTGCCTCGCCCATACATTATACAACTCGCGGGCTATATCTCCGATTTTGACCATCCAAACGCTGTTTTCACTAGTTTTATTGTTGTTTCAGGTTAATACCTTTATAATCAACCCATAATAGGCGCATATGGATAAGTATTAATGCTATTAATGGCACAATGAATATTTTAGTGACGGAAACACCTCAAATACGTCAGCACAGGGGGACGTTTCCAATTACCCCCATGCGCACTTCAGAGGTTAATACCAAAACCGAAGGTGCCTTAGCTAGCTGGTTTTACTCGGCTGGTTGTTAATTGTAGGGTTTGCTGGATATGGTGGAGACTGGGTTGCTAACTCTGCCACATTTATCTGGAAGTATGGCAATAGAAGTTAGTTACTGGCGGGGCGGCTAGCCTCGCACCGACGACCATTGGGTGCAGGGTTGTGAATGTGTTGTAAGAGAATAGATGGCATGCAAGGGGCTAGTAAAGTTCTAATGTTGTTCTGGCCTACTAAGTGAAGGTAGGCTGGATAGGAGTATATATATAAAAGGTTGGAGAGCATTAGTAACGGACAATTCAAGGATCTTCAAGAGGTATGAGATAGAGGCTAGGTCGGACAAGAGTCGAGAAGCGCGGGTGTCTTAATGAGAGGGGGGGGAGAGTTCAAGGGCTACAGGGAAATTTTGCCCCTAAGGTCCCTGGTCCCTGGTGGCATTAGGCTACAATTGATATGGAAGTTTGAAAAGGCAGTAGAATACGTTAGCCAAATGCTACCGGGGAATGCAACTATGGGGTGGTATAGGAGTCTGGAAAAGATAGAGTTATGTGATCAGTCCGAGGGTTATGGATACTATTAGTTGGCCCTGGGAACTGCGTTTTCTATTAAATATAAAATATCAACAACAGCGGCAGTTCGTAGGGGTACTTAGTTATTGTTTCGGGGTACTTATGACAGATACTGATAACCAGGTTATCTTATATAATCTCTGGTTGGGGTAAGAGGTGTAAGACACGAAGTAAATTGGCGTAGTGTGGACTGTGGATACGAAGGAGGCAAGGGGAAGACGTATGACAATTGTGGAAAGTAAATGGAAAAAGGTGAACACAATGGCGGATAAAATACTTAACCTAAAGGATTGCATACATCGATGAACGATGACATTATAGTCGTCGTCCTAATAAGGTGATGAAACCTGGTTGATCTGTACTTGGCACAATACGACACAAGGACACTGCCGCTATGTCGCATCAACGCTGGTGGCAGTTAATATTATAGACTTAGTTACTAGAGGAACAATGCAAGGGGCGACTGAGCACGGGTTACACATATCTATACTCGTCATGGAAAATGATATAAGAGGTCTAGGGACAAGCGTGGGTGTTTGAACTTCTAAGATGTATAACATCTACTTCTCGGATGCAAGAACATACATAGATATAATTATGGCTGTCTGATGTGTTGGCATTGGCTCAACGTCGGGACAGGCATGGGTGTTTTTAATATGAGTGTATATTCCTGTTCATCTTTGTAGCAAGGACAGTGCCGCTATGTCGTATCAATGCTGGTGGCAGTTAATATTATAGACTTAGTTACTAGAGGAACAATGCAAGGGGCGACTGAGCACGGGTTACACATATCTATACTCGTCATGGAAAATGATATACGAGGTCTAGGGACAGCGTGGGTGTTTTAACTTCTAAGATATATAACATCTACTTCTCGGATGCAAGAACATACATACATATAATTATGGCTGTCTGATGTGTTGGCATTGGCTCAACGTCGGGACAGGCATGGGTGTTTTTAATATGAATGTATATTCCTGTTCATCATCTTTGTAGTTAGGAGTGTAGGACACGAGGGGGTTAGTGTACGTGAGGTGTGGAAAATGGTCAGTTTAGAAAAGGTAAATGGGTGTGTCCTGGAGCTGTTTAGCCCTGCGGGCTTGGGCCTGTCTGAAATGGCTGGCTCGGTCAGCTGGTCCTTTCGTTCTGTGGACCTTTCCTTTGGTGTTTCTGTGTGGTGTTCGTTCATGGCTTCTGTGGTGGGCTTCTCGTTCTGGGGCATTTTAATAACCTGTCTTTAGAGCGAAGCACATATTACAGCGTGCTGTCGCAAGTAAGAAGGGAGGCGAGAACGAGACCCATAGAGGGGTTGACCCAAAACACACTGTGCACCTCCCAAAGCTTAATCTTCCTACATTTGGGGGCAAATTGACTGAGTGGTTAGCTTTTTGGGACGTATTTCGGTCTACAGTACATGAATCCTCTTTGGATAATGTCATCAAGTTTCACTACCTGAAGGGACAAATGGAAGGAGAGGCCTTCCATTTGATAGAGGGTTTTGCGGTAGTGGGTGATAGTTATCTTGAGGCAGTACAATTATTAAAGTCCACATACGGGGATCAAGAGCAGTTGAAGATGGCCCATGTCGTTGCCTTGTTAAAGCTCGCAGAACCACAGTATAAGGTTGAGGAGTTAGCAAATTTTAGGGAAAATATGGCGTGCCATACTCGATCGCTAGACACCCTAGGGCTCACCACACAGGAAATGATAGTCATTATCTTATGTCAGAAGCTTCCTATGGCAATACTTGATAAGCTTAGATCGTTTGATCTGGGGAGTTCAAACCTCAGTTCAGTAAAGAAATTAATAATCTACAATTGAACAAAGGGAGAATGTATGTGTCGGGAGGGAGTGAGAATGTGGAGAAGAGGGGAACTGTAAGCATGACGGTGGGGTCTAAAGAAAAGAAAGAGGGTACGTATAAGAAACCTGCTCAGATTCTATGTAAGCTATGTAACAACAAACATAAATGGAGTTTCTGTGTAAAATACCCCACAAATGAGACAAAACTAGCACAGGCAAAGAGATTGAAGCTATGTGTAGGTTGTCTAAGTAAGGAACATGGTAAGCAGGGACAATGTACTGCTACATACTTAAGGCCCTGTCACCACTACAAAGGACATCACTTTGATAAGTTGTGTCCTACGGCAGATAAAGTCAAAGACGTCAAACCAGAGGGTACTACAACTGTGACACATGGTAGCACGCAAGACACCACTATATTGCCCACAATACAGATTCCCATGGAAGGTAATGACAGTAACAAAGTTTGTCGGGTACTTCTAGATCAAGGGTCTCAACGTTCCTTTATAAAGAGGTCCGTCTTAGTGGGACTGAAGCACCGAATCGTAGGGGCTGAGAATCTTCGATTGCAGGGCTTCACAGGGGTTACTGACAAACAAGACTACGAGATAGCGGAGATATCATATTACTACCGTAAAACCCGGTACTTTATGACATGTATCGTAGTAGACACCCTACCAGAATATGTATCTGTAGGAGTGAAGAAGGTGGAACACGCATTACGTAGCAAAGGGGTTAACTTGTCAGATCCCATGGGAGATCAGAGTGAGGTGCATGTTCTACTTGGTGTGGATCATTATTATGATGTAGTATACCCTGGATTTAAAAAGATGTGGTGTAATTTTAATCCCCACTAAATTTGGCTATTGCATGAGCGGAAAGGTGCATACTACACAGTCAAATGTCCTGGTCGACACGGTCTCGATATTAAGAGTCAATGTAACTGCGGCAGAGGATTGGGAAGGGAGGATTCCCAACCTAGTGACCCTAAAATGACTGCCGAGTTCGACCTGGAGCGACTGTGGAGATTGGATCACATAAGCATTAATCCTATGGAGACTGATTATGACTCTGAAGTTGCGATGAAAAGGTTTGACGAGTCTGTGAGCTACTGTGCCTCAGACAAGCAATATAAAGTTAGTTTACCCTGGAAGAACAGTGAGATAAGCCTGCCTACCAACTATGGTATGGCATTAGGTCGCTTGCGCGCATTACAGCGTAAATTAACTAGTGAACCGAGCACGCGCCAGGTGTATGACGATGTATTTCGGAGTTATGAAGATAGGGGCTTTATTGAGAGAGTCGATGTCAAGGAACCGATTAAGAAGGGAAGGGTTCACTATCTGGCCCATCATGGGGTGAGAAAAGACAGCGTCACCACACCAATACGGGTGGTGTATGACTGCTCTGCCCACCAAAGGTCAACAACCCAGTCTAAATGACTACCTGCTGACTGGTCCATCCATGGTGTCGGACCTGTTCCAACATCTATTGCGGTTTAGGCTGGGGAAGTACGCATATACTAGTGACATCGAGAAAGCATTCATGATGGTCAAGCTAAAAGAGGAAGATAGAGATGTTACCCACTTTCTTTGGTTCAGCGACATTAGCGACTCTGAAAGTCCGGTCATAATCTACCGTTTTCGGGTTGTACTCTTTGGGGCAACATGTTCACAGTTTTTGTTAAATGCCACAATCAAAAAACATCTAGCAGATACTCGTGAGGACACAAGTAAACTATCTCGCGGATTATATATAGACAATTTGCAGGGTTCTAGTGATAGTCAAGATGATTTGTTGCATACATACTGGCAAGCACGCAGATTGTTTACAGAAGCACATTTATTTCTCCGCGAGTGGGTTACTAATAGTGAAGATCTTCAGAGTTTGATACAGGTGGACGGTACGGCATCTCATAACCAGGAAAAGTCCAGAAATTTGGGGATGATCTGGCAACCTAAACATGACATACTAACTTTTCAAACAAGGTCTTTTGCTCAGCAGACGGGAGCGCACACAAAAAGAAGTCTGTTGAGCAACGTTGCGCAATTTTGTTATCCTTTGGGTCTAGCATTACCCGTTACCATAAGAGCTAGGATTCTAATGCAGGAAGTTTGGAGACGTAAAATAGGATGGGATGACAATTTGCCCGAGGACCTGAATGACCACGGGACATTGTTGTTGAATGAGTATGACATCCTAAGTACTAAACCTTTACCTCGTAAAGTGGCGGCGTTCGGTGACGTTACGTTACACACGTTTTGCGATGCTAGCGCCACGGCATACGGGGTAGCCATATATGTCGTTACTTCATTTGGGGCACATTTAGTTACAGCCCGGGCCAAGGTAGCCCCGGTTAAAAAGGTAACTATACCTAAAATTTAATTGACTGCCATGCTGCTATTAGCACGTCTGGTGCAACATGTACGCGCAGCATACGAGAGCGAGTTAAACATTGAAATCGTTCACGTTTGGTGCGATAGTCAGGTTGCACTCAACTGGATACATAGCAAGAAGTCTCTGCCAGTTTATGTGAGAAATAGGGTAGATGAGATTAGGGCCCTATTGCCGGACGTTGATTATCATTATGTAAATACAAAAGACAACCTTAGTGATCTCATAACTAGGGGTATAACGGCTAGCCAGTTAGTGAAGTCCGAATTGTGGTGGCATGGTCCAAAGTGGCTGCTCCATGAAAGTGAATGGACGATTTGGCATGCTGTTGGTGAGGGACTTCTGCCACTGGAAACAGTGGCAGTTACAGCCCAACAAAATGAGCCACCGGGTCCAATAATAGAGTGGGCAAGATTCGGTGACTATAATAAACTAGTCAGAGTTGTCGCTTGGGTGTTGCGATATGTATCCAATATCAAGCTTAAAGTAACGGGCCAACTCTGCAACAGGGGTCACAACATTGATGCTCATGAATATAAAGCAGCTGAAGTAACTTTGATGAATTGGGTTCAATCAGAAACCTTTTCCAATGAATTAGAATCTTTGAAAAGCTCGAGTAAGACTATAATACCTAATCTAGTGTGTCAACTAAGGTTGCACCTAGATAATGACCTCATCAGGTGTGAGGCTCGCCTGAAGTGGTCGGGTGTAACGGACGGCACAAACCGTCCTATACTTATGCCAACAACACATCACGTTACTTATCTATTGATCATACGTGCACATAGGGAAGTAAAACACTATGGGGTATGTCATATTATATCAAATTTATGTCTCACATGGTGGATACCCAGAGTTCGACAAGTAGCTCGACGTGTAGTAAGAAAATTTGTAATATGCCAGAGACTAAAGGGTAAACCATATGCAACTGGACCAGCTCAACCTCTACCTGTATGCCGTGTAAAGCACATAGAACCTTTCCAAGCTGTAGGGTTAGATTACACAGGGGCATTGAAGACAAGAGAGCACGAGAAGGTTTATATATTATTGTTTACCTGTGCAACGTCTCTAGCGGTACACCTAGAACTATGTGATAATATGTCTAGCGAAGAATTTATGCTGGCGTTTAGACGGTTTTGTGCCCGTCGTTCATTCCCTCAACTCATTCTTAGCGACAATGCTCCCACTTATGTCCAGGCATCAAAATATCTAAAGGATATGAGTAGTAATCCTACAATCATAACTTTTTTGGGAGAGAAGAAGTGCGAATGGAGGTTCATTCCAGTTAAGGCACCTTGGTTTGGTGGAATGTGGGAATGGTGTGTCGGCATAGTAAAGTCAGGACTCCGAGCGGTAGTAGGACGTGCTCTATTAAAGAAGAGTGAGTTGACGACAGTCCTCACAGAGATAGAGGCAGTCGTGAACGATCGTCCGCTTACATATCCGTACACCGACCTGCAAGAACCACTACCATTAACGCCAGCTCACTTGCTATATGGAAAACCATTGACTGCGTTTCCATCTGATTTCCAATCCATAGTAGAGTTAGAGGATCCCTCGTTGTACTCTGAGGTAGCGGTGTCTAAGAGATACCAGTATATATCGAGGATAATAGAAGATTTTAGAAAACGGTGGATTAATGAATATCTGCTAGCATTGAGGGAAAGGAGTGGTACACCCTCTGGTAGACCGACGGCACCTACTGTTGGTGAAGTAGTTTTTAATTAAAGAAGATAGTCCTCGTTTATACTGGAAATTGGGCCGCGTGTTGGAGGTATACAAGGGGGAAGATTCTGTAGAGCGGGTGGCACTATTGAGGACGGCCACTGGAACTACTGTTCGTCCTATCGCCCGTTTGTACGTTTTGGAGCTCGATTCCACTTTACAATCGGAGACTCCACCTGTTATTGCTGGGTCCGAGAATTCTCAAAATAATGACTCACCTCTTACTGATGGTAATCAATCTTGGACCGGGACGCGTCCCAGACGTGCTGCTGGCGCCGTCGACATGTGGCGTCAGAAGATAGCCTCTGGGCAACTTTAAGTTTAAGGTGGGGTTCAGGTATTTTTTTGTGGGGGAGTGTATCGTATAATTATAAAAGATAGGCTATGACTCTTTTGTGATCCCGTATGTCTCTGTGACGTCATGGTCGTTCCCACTGCATGGCGTAGGACGAGTAGATCGTATATTATATGATTGTAAGTAAGTTAAGATTGTAAAGGCCTAATATGCTATTAAGCAATATTGACATGGTCTTATGTTGTATATATGAATTTATCGTATATATTAATATAATTTATCGTATAGATCAACCTAGATTCGGTACGATAATTTAGGCTCCTGGCGTTTGCCAAGGCAGCAAGGCTTGCCTCTGAGGAAGACAGCTCAGAGCCTTCATGAACACCAACCAGTTAACATCTAATTTTCGCCTTCAGTTGATCGCGCTATTGTGCCTCTAATCACAATACACTGACAGCAATACAAACAGCTACACCATCACGACGCTCTCATCGACGCCATGACTGACCGACAGATAAGCATATTATTCATGTCCATTCCCATGCAATCATTTATTCTTTCTTTCACTTGACTCGAGTCTCGGGACTGGTGTCTTGCCTCCCCATTGTCCGCCATATTGGGTAAACGTTCTCCCTTGCCTCATTGCCACGTGGAACTATTGGTGAGTTAATTCCTGACTAATATTAACCTTTATAACCTTACCCTATATATAAATTATTATGCGAGACCTTTGGATATAAATTAGCTTGTTTCAGATTTAATTCAGTTTAAATATGGAGTAAATTTAATTTAGATTGATTTTATTTTGATTCATTATAGCTTAGAATATTTAACTTCCATTGATAGTTTACCACACATGGTATTGGAGGGATGCTACTCAAGTGGATTAACCCTCTCACATCCGGACGCAATTTTTGAGCCTATTAGGGATACTTTAAATCCTTTGTTACCGTCAGGGGTATCTATAAACCTTTAGTTTGTTTACTTCAACCTCTGCAGTTGTCTTTGAGTTAGATGTGGGCAGAAAACTAATTTTGGAGAGGTAATTATAACAGTGAGAGTAATCTATTTCTTATTGCTAATCTGGCAACCTCTGCGTCCTATGGTCGTGAGAGGATTAAGTCATGGCTGATTGGTAGGATGCAGAGAGTTACTATAAATGGTGTAAAACCGGACTGGGGGTTAGTTAAAAGTGGGGTACCCCAAGGGTCGGTTTTGGGGCCCCTTCTGTTCATTATCTACATAAATGATCTTGACTCAGGCATAAAGAGTAGGATCAGTAAATTTGCTGATGATACTAAAATAGGTAGGATAATAGAGTCAGCTAGCGACAGGGAATGTCTTCAAAATGATCTCGATCACTTGCACGAGTGGTCCATAAATTGGCAGATGAGTTTCAATGTAGACAAATGTAAGGTATTAAAGATTGGAAATCGTAATTTAGATGCTAAATACAAACTAGACAATGTAGAATTGGATAATTCAGAGTGTGAGAAGGATCTGGGGGTGCTCGTTAGTAATGATCAGAACACAGTGTATAAGTGTTAGGAATAGGGCAAATAGAATTCTAGGATTCATATCTAGGAGTGTTAGCAACAGGACTGCTGAAGTTTTCTTAAAACTATACTTAGCTTTAGTAAGACCCCATTTAGACTATGCTGTTCAATTTTGGTGCCCTTATTATAGAATGGATATCGACCCTTTAGAGGCAGTCCGAAGAAGAATGACTAAAAAGATACATAATTGTCGGGAATAGGGTAATGATCCCGACAGGTTTTGGTCCAATAGGACATTTGAATTTGGCGGTATCGTATCGCTTGTACGATTTCGGCTGGTTCTTTGTGTATTGTAGTTTATTCTTAAGTTAGGTTAAATATTAACTGTAATGTATAAATATCTACATCAGCTCTAGATGTATTATGAAACCAAGTTATGGGTTATAATTATTATGAGCCGGCAGCCATATGTAATTTCGCGAAGCGATCGGAGGCCGGCCCTTTAGTCTCTCAATCAACACCGTACAGTCAACATCTCCTCCCCCGGCCCTGACTCAACCCACAGTTCACCATGTGCTACAACTACTAATAATTTATAACAACAGTCCTACATCACCAGTCCTCTAAGCTAAGTTCATTGTATCGATATTGTATTATGTGAACATTCCTACATGTCATGCAATTGAATTAGCCGCGTGTGGGGGACTGGATTACACCTATCACTTGGTAATTATATTATAACTATTTGTTGGGATATTTCATGTACCAGTGATATGTAATTTAACCTCTTTATCTAAATTCCCGATAAATATTGGTCCTTCGTGCCCTAAAGCTTCCATACCGTAGTACCGTTTTGTTTGCTTCCTTGACGCTTGTGGGCTTACAAATGGCTGCCGCCTCGCGCGTTGTTGGCCGACTGCCATTTCCCTAGTTTAGACCCAGCTTCTTCCCCCGTGTTTTTTACCATTTAGGCACCGTCTCTATCTTTTTTGGGACTGGTTTCCAGTTTTTTTTTTGGGTGTGTGATCCTTGGCGTTTTTTTGGTGGGTTATTGGGGTTGGAGTAATTTCGTCGGGCGCCATTTCGCGCTCATAGGCTAGGCTAGGCAGTCTAGGCCTGCAGGTATCTGTGGTGGCTTTTCATTTCGCTTTGGTGGTGTGCCTGTGGTGTTAGTTGTGTTGTGTCATTGTGGGACTCGTTATTAATTTTGCTAGTGGGGAGGGTTCTCATGTGACCTTTTATCTTTAAATTTCATAATAGCCTAGGCCTAGTTGCTTAAAGTGGCGGTCATGAGTGTCGGTCTTTGTTAATTCCTAAGCGATTGACAGTTAATAGTCAGACCTCATGATTGTAGCTTAACCAACTAGGCTTACCTATAAAGGGCTTACAATAATTAGTGCTTCACCTTACCCTTTCTTTTAATGGATTTAGTATTTAATTCTTTTGTCTAGTTGGATCATTTCCTTTAGATAGTTTATATTAACCTCTCCGCGGCGCACAGGGGGTTTTCTACAGGGTAAGACTGTGCGCACCTATGATGATTTTGGGACCTATTGCCAATTTCGATAAAAAGTACATCATCGTGTAGGGAATGTTTGCGTGCATCGGCCCATATATATTTGACCCCCCAAAAAATGTCTGGGGGGGGTAGGGGAACGGTCCGTAGTTGAAAAATGTGGAGCGAATGGCACCGCGCGGCTAGATTGTCATCGAGCGGCGAGATTTCCCTGCCGAATATTTACGCGCGCAGGGGATAGAAGGAGAGGGAGGAGGGGGTGGGTTACCGCGTATTATCACGTATATCTCCTTTTTCGAGCCCTTTTAGGCTATTTAGAGTATGTATACATGTGTAGGGCACCCATATAACAATGAATATGCCTCATAGTGACCAAAAATTGCAATATATAAGGGAATTATAAGAGAATATTTAGGCGGGAATGAAGATGTGTTGGAGGTTTGGCGGCAATTTATGAGCTGAGAGTGTGGTTTACGCCATACATATCACGTATATCTTGTACGTAGAGCACTGTCACGCTATAATACAGACTTGTACGTATGTATACGTGCCATATATCAAAATATATACCGCATATAAACCAATTCATGCGATATTTACGCACATTATCAATGAGTTTCTATGCGTGAACCAAGGTGTGAGTGAGTTGTGGTGGGAATGAAAGGGGGAGAGGGTGTGTTACGCCATAAATATCACGTCAATCTTGTATTTAGAGCACTCTCATGCTATAATAAAGACGTGTACATATGTAGGCGTCCCATATAACAAGGAATATACCGCATATAGCCCAATTGATGCGATATTTACGCAAATTGTGAATGTGTTTCTAGCAGACGGAAGCCTGAAAGGGGGGGTTGGGGGTGGGTGGGTGGGAGGGAGGCATGCAGGGGTGCAGTGAGTGAGTGAGTCGTGGAGAGATGGAAGTCAGGCAGATCTCTAGATAGATAACCAGCTTAGTGATAATTGTGGAGGCGCCCCAGGCGTATTGATGTTTGGTATTTTGACCCTTATGTCTACCAGATGGCTGGTGTTCGTTGCCATCAACAGGTCTACAATAACATGAGTCAGGAATGGAGAGAGAGAGAGAGAGAGAGAGAGAAACTGAGACATGCGTATGTCGTACATATAAATGGACTTCAGAATTGCATTTTTATGCAAGCAGACATTGCATTTTAGACACATGTGAAGTACCACAGAAACATGTAGGCCATTGACTGTAAATAAAGTACTATATTTATAGACCACCAGCGACGGTGCTGAGTCAACACAGGCAGATTGCCTGTTGTGATAGAGGGCTAAATATAGACTGGTGTCTCCTTACACCTGCGAAAGGGTAGATTGCCACCAGAGAAACGTTTACTTATTTATTTCGAAGTAATATGCAATCTAAATGTATATTCGAGACCTACTGCAATTATTTGTATGACAGTCATGACTATGTATAATCCAATATACGCGCGTAGGCGAGACATAAGAAAGCTGGTTGAGCAATTTTCGACACCCACACAGTTATTATTCATTTTTATTTACAATATTATACAATACAAATGTATTTGTGAAGAGTATTTTATCCATTATTGTATTTATACCAATTTTGTTCCCAGACAGAGCTGCTGTAGCTGGAGAATCAAGGAGCGGCAAGGGTCACCTCGTGACCGCCTGACCGTGTGAAAATGAGTGGAGTCACACTGAGAGGGGCAATTTTGCTGAGTGTTTGGGCAATTTTTGACAGAATAAAGTTATATAATTACTAATTCTTGACAGAGACAAACTATTATAAACCTTGGCATGATATAATTGATAATCCCATCAATTTACAAACGTAAATTGGTGGGATAATTCTTTTTTTTTTGTATATTGTCATTTCGATTGTAGACACGAAGTTTTGAGTGATATTTGGTATGAGCTCCTGTGGCATGGTTGGTAAGGTCGCGGACTGGAAAACTCAAAGTGTCGTAGGGTAGTGGGATCGAATCCAGGAGGGGGTTATGGGGAAGGTTTTATATTGTCTAGAAACAAATTTATAAATTTTTTTTTTTACAAGATCATGCCATTGTATTCAAACAATATGAAATATTCATAGAATATATCATATTGTAAGAATACAATGACATGACCTTGTTTTCTTTTTTTCTTTTTTTATTGTTTTATTTTATTATCATAGTAGGTTTGACATGATTTATTGAAACATATTTATTTTTGTACAATTCATTTGAGGTAAGAAAATGATTATATACACATTACTTAGGCTAATAACAAACATATATATTGATATACTAAAAAAATAAGGCATATTACATATAAATCTTTGAAACTTATAAACTAAATAATGAAACATACAATTATATAATGTAAAAGCTATATCACAGGGACATCTTTGGAACTTATACATTATATAATATATATGTTACATTATGAGGTAGCGTGATCAATTAGGTCAGGTCAGGTAAGGTAGGGCGCGAGTCCAGGGCAGGGCAGGGCAGGAGGCGAGTCCAGGGCAGGGCACGGGGCGAGTCCAGGGCAGGGCAGGGCAGGGCAGGGGCCGACACTCAGTAGTTCTTGAAGGTGTGGTAGTCCCTGAAGCAGTCACCCAGGCAGAGTGCAACTTTGCACTCGGCGCACATTGAGGTGACTCTTTTGGTCACATGGGGTTTCCTCACACTGGAGCTGCAGACGGTGCACTGCACCTGCCTGTGACGAGTGCCAATCAGCTCGGTGTTGGTTGTGTAGTGTCTTTCGACACCCAGCTGGATGCGGTCAGGAACGTGATCCCCACGCCATGCCGTACGTCTGTGAGTGGTGGTGCCATACTTCTCCAGGAGTTGGTAGGAGACGTTGTACACGAACTCCCGGAATTTCAGCTTCTGGTTTGGGGCCATATCCTTCTTCACCAACCACAAGTTGTAGGCGTTCAGCATCGTTATGTCAACTAGGTGGAGGAAGAGCTTGTGATACCACTTCACAGTCTTCCTCAGACACTCAACACCTGACAGCTGACAGTCAGACTTGTCCACCAGGCGCATGTTTTTGGTGTAGTCCACTACCATGTCGGGCTTGTAGATTGTCTTCCTGGTTCGGTAGTGGATTTTGCCAGAATCCACCTGGGCACCTGTGTGGACGGTGGAAAGCAGGTGGACGTCTCGCTTATCCTTCCACTTCAGGGCTATCAGTTTCCCACACTTCTCGAGCTGCTTGTATTTCTGCCCCTTTCGTCGCCTTCTTCGCACATGCCTCTCGCGGTGTTCCTGGGCCAGGTCGTCTTCTGAAGGTGTGTCACTGGAGGAGGCATCTGTGAGAGGAATGACATCACCTGTGAACTTTGGCATAAACTTTCTTGTCTTTCTGACAGTCCCACATGACCCCGTTTGGTTGTCATAAAGAAACTGGCAGAGAGCAGGAGAAGTATACCAGTTGTCAGTGTAGATGATGTGGCCTTTGCCCAGGTAAGGTGCCAACATTTTCCTGACGATGGCACCTGACATGCCCATGGGGTCATTGGCAGCGGCTTTCGGTACGTCAATGTCAGTTCCTGTATACACGATCATGTCAAGCACTATTCCAGTTTCACAGTCGCACAACACGAAGAGCTTGATTCCGAACCTATGCCTCTTCAAGGGGATATACTGCTTGAAAACAAGACGTCCTTTGAAGAGCACGAGCGACTCATCAATCACCAAATTGAGGAAGGGGTAAAAGTATTTCCTATACCTCTCCAACAACATGGTGAACACATCCCGAACTTTCCATATCCTGTCAATCCTGTTAGGATTTTCGTTGTCTGCAAAGTGCATAAATCTTAGCAGCAACAAAAATCTGTCACGAGTCATGAACTTATTGAAAGTTGGGGTGGCGATGAGAGGGTCGTGCTTCCAGTAGTGTTGCAACACATGCTTCTTGATCAGAGGCATGAGGAATAACAAGGCAAAGAACGTCAGAAATTCTGCCACAGTCGTATCCACCCAGCCTCGTATTCTCGCTTTTGGAGAAAGGACGTCCAATCTGCCAAACACCCACCTGTAGTAGGCGTTTGTTTGGGCAACGATGTACGTCATTACCTCCATGTCGAAAAAAGCGAGGAAGAAGTCGCTTTCGTTCGCTTGATCATCACAGGGCCAGTCGTCAGTTGTTCCTGACGTCCCAGGATTGAACTGGGGCACGTCAGGTACAAAATTGACCCCGTCAGACCAATCGAACGAAGGCATGCCAGGGATCGGAATGTCGTCTGCGTCTTCTTCTGCGTCTGAAATATCGCTTCCATGGTCGCGATACAGCACTTCATCATCATTACCCTCCTCTTCACTCGACAGACGATGCCCTTCCTCGTTTTCGTCACCGACGTCGGACTCACTCCCACTGTCCACTCCCAAATCCCCCCACCCTTGGTCCCGTGCTAGGGCTTCGTCGTCGAAACCCGGGCTGCCAATGTCCTGCGAATCACCATCAAACAGCAGGGCGGCATACTTAGATGGTGTAAGAGTTTTCCGGGTCACTTTGGCACGTGCGGGAGTCTTATGGACAGGGACAGCAGAGGTGGTGGCAGGGGCGGCGGCGGCGGCAGGGGCAGCAGTGGTGCGTGGCCTTGATGGCAAGATGATGGTGGTGCCTGTCGCCCTTCTCTCTGTTCCTTGGGCAGGGGCGGCAGGGGCGGCAGGGACACCAGGGCCAGCAGTCGCTTTCCCAGTCGATTTCCCTCTCCCTTTCCCCTTCCCCTTCCCTGTTCCTTGGGCAGGGGCGGCAGGGGCAGCAGGGGCAGCAGGGCGGCAGGGGCAGCAGGGCCGGCAGGGACACCAGGGCCAGCAGTCGCTTTCCCAGTCGCTTTCCCTCTCCCTTTCCCCTTCCCCTTCCCTGTTCCTTGGGCAGGGGCGGCAGGGGCGGCAGGGGCAGCAGGGGCGGCAGGGGCGGCAGGGGCGGCAGGGGCAGCAGGGGCAGCCGGGCCAGGGGCGGCTGGTGGTGTTGGTGGTGGTAGGGGCACTGTGGCTGGCGTACGGGTTCTTTTCCCTACGCCCGTGCCTTTCATTTTTCCTGCCCCCGCAGGTAATGCAGCCCTAGGGCGGCCTCCTGCGTCGCTGGTACCGGTGGCAGGGGTGGCAGTGGTGGTGGTAGTGGTTGTTGCAGTGGCCTGGGTCGTGGTGGCAGTGTCCCGAAAGACCAATGACCTCTGTGCCATTGCCCTGCTTGCACGTGTTTTACGTGCTTTTGGTGCTGGTGATTCGTCCTCTGAGCTGTAGGGCGTGTCGTACTGGTAGCTAGGGTCTTTGGCAGCCACCCTCTGCCTTCCACGGCGGCTAACACCACCAGAAGGAGGGCTGGTTGTGTCATCAGGGAGCGAGCGTGAGGGACGTGTAGGCTCCATGACTAGTGCGTGGTTACTGGCGCGGTGGTGCTTGCACGAGTGCGGGGCGAGCGTTTGGCGGGGTGGTATCGAGAGTTGACATGTAGTACTATACCCACACCAATTTTCAGCCGCCTGGCTATAAACGCGCGGTTTTGGTACGTGTTCAAAGTCTCTGCTCTTAAGAGTCTACCCGCAGTGCGCCGGGGGAACTCTTAAGAGTCTCCCCGCAGCTCCCGGGTTAAGGGGGATGTAAGTATTATGTAATTCTTTTTGAGTAAATTTCTTGAAGTAATGGGGGTTTGCCGCTGTTGATTCCTAAGCGATTAACGGTTTGTAGTCTGACCTCATTGTAGTTTAAGTTGCTTAAAATTAAACCTTAACGATGACAGATTTGAAGAAACTTAAGATTCTTAAGGGAGGGATGAAGGGAAGTTTAAATAGAGGTTTAAGAGATCTTGATGAATTTTTAATAAGTGCCACGGCTGATCAGATAAAAGGTAAAATTGCTACTGTTACTAAATCGCTAGCTGCTTATGATAGTTATTCTCAGCAGGTATATGGTTTATTGACAGTTACTGACGATGTGGAAGAAGAAATGTCGGCAGATTTTGAGTACTTTGAGGACGTTAATACAGCCTTAGCCAGACTATCTTCCACCCAAGAATCAACCTCTGTTAAGGATACCGGTACACCAAAGGCGACTGGTTTTAACCTGCCAAAGCTTACTTTGCCTACCTTTTCCGGGGATTCGGCTACCTGGACTGGATTTTGGGATATTTTTGAGTGTTCCATCCATCATCATAAAACACTCACATCCATCCAAAGGTTCACATATCTCCGTGGTCAATTGAAAGGGGAGGCATTGAAGTTAGTCGATGGGTACAAGCTAGAAGCTAACAGCTACGAGTCTGCAGTGGAGTTGCTGAAGAGAACTTACGGGAGAGTGGAAGTCATCAAGACTGCTTTAATTACCAAATTCTTCACACTAGATCCTCCATCCTATGATGTGGCGGACCTAAAGGAGTACTATGCCTCCTTCGAGAGCCTCCTCCGATCTATGGAGACAATGGCCGTCACCAAGGAGGAGATATTTAGTGTGAATATCTTGAATAAGATACCCTCTCCCTTAAGGGAAATCTTAAGACGACAACTAAGCGACTCTCCACTAAACTTGGAAGCGTTGGTGCAGGTGTACCAGACTGAAGTCTTCAATATGGAGAGTACTGGACACTACCGACAAGTGGAGATGTCGCCATCTACTGCAGCTTTCCCGGTACAGACTTCTCCTAAACAGAAAAGGCCAATATCATTAGGTTGTAAGTTGTGCAGTGTCCACGGTCATCTGTGGTATCAGTGTCCTAAGTATCCTAAGGCTACACAGAAGATTAGCAAGGCTAAATCGCTTAAGTTATGTACCAGCTCTCTGGCAAGAGACCACTTCAACAGTACCTGCACCAATTCCTACATCAAACCTTGTAAGTATTGCAAGGGGAAACATTGGTTTTCCCTTTGCACCCAGTCTGATCGGCACGACGGCAAAGAAAAGGGGAGAACCCCCAAAGAGTCACATGAGAAAAGTAAGAGCGAGGGTGATAAAGTATCTGCCATGTCCATTGCTTCTCGAGAATGTCAATTGCTTCCTACTATGATGCTGCCAGTAGTGGGGAGTAATAATAATACTATAATGACACGCACCTTACTTGACCAGTGCTCACAGAGGTCATTCGTTCTGCGGTCATCATTACCCCAGCTCAAGTGTACCAGCAAGGGTCAAGAGAATTTGCGTCTCCATGGTTTCACTGGTGAAATAGATTCCAGTGACTATGATATTGTGGAGATTTCATATGTTTATAGAAAAAAGGTATGTCCCATCAAGGCTGTTGTGGTCGACACACTACCCAGTTTCTATATAGCATCAGAGATTCAACCACATTTGAAATATCTCAGAAGCAAGGGGTATATAAACTGGCTGATGATCAACTCTCTGCTAACAATGGTATTATGCTACTGGTCGGAGCTGATTATTACTACGACCTGGTTCACCCTGGATATCGGCGGGTAGATAAGCTTATAATGCTCCCCACGATCCAAGGGTATGCCATTTCTGGATCCTATGCCACTTCCTCTAAAGACACACAGGTGGAGGTGGTTACGGTCCTCAAGGTAGCAGTAAGCCCCATAGATAAATATATTAGGCCAAATGTGCCTGATAATACATGTACTGATATAGATAAGCTATGGGACTTGGACAATATTGGAATTGACCCACATGAACTTGATCGTGAGTCCAAGCTAGCGTTAAGCTCGTATGAAGAGACTGTAACGTATGACTCTGGCAGAGGTCAGTATGTGGTAAGGCTCCCTTGGAATGATAACAAGAGTAAATTACCTACTAATTTCCATCTAGCACTTGGTAGGTTGCGTGGGCTTCAGAAGCAGTTTGTCAAGGATCCAAGTTATTGCGAGACTTATGCGGCAGTTTTGGCCGAGCAGGTACAAAGTGGATTTGTGGAGAGAGTAGATCTCAGTGAGTATGGGGATGACATCCATTACCTTGCTCACCATGGGATTAAAAAGGACAGTTCCACCACTCCTGTTCGTATTGTGTATGACTGCTCTGCTAAATCCAGTGATCGCTCCTATAGCCTGAATGATTGTCTGTACACGGGTCCGTCCCTGGTCTCTGATCTAGCGCAAATTATGTTGCGCTTCAGATGTCATAAGTTTGCATGGGTCGCCAATATTGAGAAGGCCTTCCTGATGCTTCAACTCCATCGTGAAGACAGGGACTCGACAAGATTTATGGCCACGGGACCCAATGGATCTAAATTCGGAGTACCTGGTCTACAGGTTCAGAGTCGTCTTATTCGGGGTGACCTGTTCCCAGTTCCTTCTCAACGCTACTATCTTGCGTAATCTTGAGGAGGCTGGACTAGATCCTGACTTCAAGAATGAGATCAAGCAGGGGATCTATGTGGACAATCTTCAAGGCACCGGAGACAATGAAGATTTATTGCTCAAGAGATGCTGGGAGATCCGTGATATATTTGCCAAGGCTCATTTATACTTAAAAGAATGGGCCACTAATAGTGATCTTTTGAAAGGTCAATTTGCTTCTGACGGTGTAGCTACTGAGAATAGTGAGGTGAAGTTTTTAGGCCACAAATGGGACACTACCACAGATTGTATATCCTTCTGTCACACCCCATGCGGCAGTGAGCTTATGACCAAGCGAAACTGCTTAAGCTTGTCAGCGAGGTTGTTTGATCCCCTAGGTTTTTTGCTGCCTGTTATAATCCGTGCTCGTATGTTTTTACAGCAACTGTGGCGGCTAAAACTAGATTGGGACACGCCCCTCCCGATTGAGTTGCAGGATACTTGGCGGTTGATTCGGTCGGACCTTTCCGCATGTTGCGAGGTCCAACTTCCTCGTCAGGTTATTGGTGGTCACCAGGTGGATCTACATGCCTTTTCTGATGCTAGTAATAGTGCGTACGGTGCTGCCATATACATATGTAATGGTAGTGAAGCGACGCTGGCTATAGCGAAGGCCAAAGTAGCCCCTATAAAGAAGATTACAGTTCCTAAATTAGAACTTACTGCATTGCTTCTGTCTGCTCGTCTAATAAAGTTTACACTGGATGCTTATACAGACATACTACAGATTAATAACGTCTATGTCTGGAGCGACAGTCAAATAGCGCTTTCATGGGTACACAGCCAGAAAGTGTTACCTGTTTATGTTTCTAATCGCACTGATGAGATTCATAACTTAGTTCCTACAGCTACATTTCGCTATGTGAGCACCAGGGATAACCCCAGTGACATAATTTCCCGGGGGATCTCAGCACAGCAGTTTATGTCTTCCTCTATTTGGTGGCATGGACCTCCATGGCTTACATCTCCAACTGAATGGCCTCAGGATTTCAGGGATTACATATCTGATCCTTCAAGTCGGCCCCAAGATGATGTGTTAAGTAGTTCGAATGTGAGTACTACACATCAGGATAACAAGTTGGTAGAGTGGGAACGTTACGGCAGCTATGATCAAGTAATACGGGTATTTGCATGGATATACCGTTTCATTAACAACATGAGAAGTCGGGCTCACGGGTCTTTCCTTAGTGAAGATTCGAAGCATATCAGACTCCATGAATTGAGATCAGCAGAAGCAAAACTAATATGTTTAGTACAAAAGGAATCTTATCCTACTGAACATCAAATCCTGAGCAAGGAGTCAAAGGCCAAACCCTCTAACTTAATGAGGCAGCTAGGATTATATATGGAAGGAGGCATAATTAAGTGTAGAGGCAGGATACAAAAGGCGGACATTATTGATTCTGCGAAATATCCTGTCCTCCTTAGCTCCTCTCATTTGATTACCAAACTGTTGATTCGCCAATGCCATCGGACCTGCCTACATTTTGGCGTAAATTATGTTCTGGCGTATATGCGACAACGTTGGTGGATCCCTAAGATGCGACAAGCAATTAAAGGGATCCACAATAGCTGTACGATCTGTAAAAGATTAAAGGGTAAGCCTTACTCCCCAGTTGATCTACCTGATCTACCTGAGTTCAGGGTACAAAGGACTGAACCATTTCAGGTAACCGGGGTGGACTACACCGGAGCGATTCATGTTAGGGAATCGCCCGGTACTATCATAAAGGTATATGCCGTCCTATTCACATGTGCGGTAACCAGAGCGATTCATATTGAATTGATTGACGACCTATCCAGTGAGGGGTTTTTGCATACTCTAAGACGCTTTGCAGGCCGCAATGGTTTCCCTCAAATTATTATGAGCGATAATGCGACTTGTTTTGTCGGGGCCTCTAAATATCTCCAGAGTTTAATGGATGACCCGCAGGTTGTGGCTACCCTCACTGGAAAGGGTTGTCAATGGAGATTTATACCAGCACGTGCACCATGGTTCGGGGCGATTTGGGAGAGAACAATCGGTATCGTCAAATCTGCCTTGAAGAAGGTATCTGGTGACCAGACGGGAGTTGCAAACCATCTTAATAGAGATTGAGATGTTAGTCAACGACAGGCCCTTGACCTATACCTCGGCAGATGTTGATGACCTCTTACCCATTTCGCCTTCCATGATGACACGTGGACGAACCCTTAATACCTTTCCTAGATCGTCCGTAAATGACGAAGATCTGCATGACCCTACGTTCGGCAATGCTGACGCCACACGTCGTCGCTTCCAGTATGTAAACAAGGTGTCCGACGATCTATGGAAACGGTGGACCCAAGAATATTTGCTGTCTCTTCGCGAGCGTCACTCTCATAAGATCAAAGGGACGAATCAACGATGGCCTCGTATCGGGGATATCGTCCTGATTCATGATGAGCGTCCTAGGTTATTTTGGAAGCTTGGGAGGATTATCGATTTGTTCCAGGGCATTGATGGTCTTATAAGGGTTGCTAAAATACGAACTTCGACTGGGGTTACTACTCGCCCAGTCGTGAGGTTATATCCCTTGGAGCAGGATGTAGAACTGCCGGATTATCCTGGCGTCTCTACTGATACCCCTCCGCGGGAGAGTGCTGGTGACAGTGCTCCTCAAGGTGGGGCAGCAGATGATGAGAAGGATGATCCTCCTCAGGCTTCAGGTGGCGCTCGTCCCAAAAGGAGGACGGCTATGAGTTCCGTGGATCTTTGGAGATCAAAGATCCAACAAGGTGATCTTTGACTTCGATGTCCTTTTTTTGTTCCTGTATATCATTTTTGGTGGCGGGCAATATGTCGGGAATAGGGTAATTAATGATCCCGACAGGTTTTGGTCCAATAGGACATTTGAATTTGGCGGTATCGTATCGCTTGTACGATTTCGGCTGGTTCTTTGTGTATTGTAGTTTATTCTTAAGTTAGGTTAAATATTAACTGTAATGTATAAATATCTACATCAGCTCTAGATGTATTAGGAAACCAAGTTATGGGTTAAAATTATTATGAGCCGGCAGCCATATGTAATTTCGCGAAGCGATCGGAGGCCGGCCCTTTAGTCTCTCAATCAACACCGTACAGTCAACATCTCCTCCCCCGGCCCTGACTCAACCCACAGTTCACCATGTGCTACAACTACTAATAATTTATAACAACAGTCCTACATCACCAGTCCTCTAAGCTAAGTTCATTGTATCAATATTGTATTATGTGAACATTCCTACATGTCATGCAATTGAATTAGCCGCGTGTGGGGGACTGGATTACACCTATCAACGACTACGTCGTTGGTAATTATATTATAACTATTTGTTGGGATATTTCATGTACCAGTGATATGTAATTTAACCTCTTTATCTAAATTCCCGATAATAATATTAGAAATGTATCGTATGAGGAGAGGTTGAAAGTCTTAGGCCTGCACTCACTAGAGACGCGAAGATGAAGGGGAGACATGATAGAGGTATTTAAATGGATAAAAGGTTTAAATAAGGGCGATATAGATGAGGTATTAAAGCTAAAGAACGGCGACATAACCTGCTCAAATGGTTTCAAGTTAGATAAGTTTAGATTTAAGAAAGATATAGGAAAGCACTGGTTTGGTAATAGAGTTGTTAACATGTGGAATGCACTGCCCAGAACAGTAATTAGCTCAGAAACAGTAGACAGCTTTAAACATAAGTTGGATTCCCATATGGGTGATATGGGCTGGGTGTGAATGGGAGCTGCTTCATGTGGGCCGCATGGCCATATGCAGTTTCCCGCGATCTTATGACCTTATGTTGCTATATAATTGGGGTTGGGTGTGACAGGGATCTGCCTTGTGTGGGCCGATCGGCTTTTTGCAGGCTCCCATTTTCTTATGTTCTGGACAGGACAAAATTATGCCAACTAAGAATTAACGTACAGATTATAACGCAACGTAGAATGACAAAAATTATCCATATTATTAGAAATCTTCCATATAAGAACATAAGAACATAAGAAAATGGGAGTCTGCAGAAAGCCGGTTGGCCTAAGCAAGGCAGATCCCTGTCCCACACAACCCCAATTACAAAGCCCAATTATAGGCTCAACACTCTAATACCCTGAAGATCATCTTACCAAAACGGTTAGAGATTAACGCAGGATTACGGGGGTCTGCAGAGTGCTGATTGGCCCAACCCGGCTGATCCCCCTTCACACCCAACCCTTCTCGTCCATATGCTTATCCAATTTTATCTTAAAGCTCCCTACCGTTTTTGATCCCACTATAGCACTTGGTAGTCCATTCCACCCATCTACAACTCTGTTACCAAACAATATTTGCCTATATCTTTTCTGAAACTAAATTTATCTAATTTGAAACCATTGGTACGAGTTCTTTCGCTATCACTGAGCTTTAGTACATTTGTCATGTCCCCTTTGTTAATCCCACTAACCCACTTGAACACCTCTATCATATCCCCTCTAACTCTGCATCTCTCTAACAAATGTAAACCTAATTTCTTCAACCTTTCTTCATACGTAAGATTTCTAATATTATGGATCATTTTTGTCATTCTACGCTGTACTCTCTCCAATGAATCTATGTCCATTCTGTAATAAGGACACCAAAATTGGACAGCATAATCCATATGGGGTTTCACTAATGACAAGTAAAGTTTTAAGATAACATCAGCAGTTCTGTTACTCACACTCCTAGAGATGAACCCGAGAATCATGTTTGCCTTATTACGAACGCTTATACACTGTTTTCTAGGCTTCAAATCATTGCTAACAATCACACCTAGATCTTCCTCGCAGTCTGAATTTTCTAATTCTAAATTAGCTAGTTTATATTTAACATTTGTTTGTATCTCCCCTATCTTTAATACCTTGCATTTGTCAATGTTAAACTTCATCTGCCAATTTACTGACCATTCATGTAAGGTATCTAGATCCCTTTGGAGGCACTCTATATCGCTATCTGAATCAATTGATCTCCCCATTTTAGTATCGTCTGCGAATTTACTTATCCTACTATTTATACCTAAATCTAGGTCATTTATGTATATTAGAAACAACAGGGGACCTAATACCGATCCCTGGGGGACACCACTTTTGACTGCTCCCCACTCTGACTTGGTACCATTTATGCTGACTCTCTGTTTCCTACCATGACCTAATCCATCCCAACAACGACCCTCCTATTCCATGTGCCTCAACCTTTCTCATCAATCTCTCATGAGGGACTCTGTCGAAAGCTTTACTGAAATCTAAATATAATATCATATGACTTGTCACTATCTACTGCTTCATATACCTCTGAGAAAAAGCTAAGCAAATTAGTAAGGCAAGAACGTCCCTGAGTGAATCCATGCTGAGAAGAATTTATTAAGTTAAATTTGTCTAAGTGGCTTCTAATTTTCCTAGCAATAATAGACTCCAGCAACTTTCCTATGATTGATGTGAGACTACTGGGACGGTAATTGGATGCTATCGATTTATCACCTTTTTTGAAGATCGGAACTACATTTGCAAGCTTCCAAGCTTCTGGAACTAAACCTGTTTCTAATGACTTGTTAAATAAAAATGCTAATAGCCTACTTAACTCATCTGATCTGCACGGCAATGGCGGGAGGGATGAAGGGTGCGGGCGTAGCCCTCTCTCTATGTATCATCCTTCTCAACATCCAGAGGGGCTGTGCTGATATACAGGTGCAGAGGGAACCGGTAGTGTACCAGGTCAACACTAAACAAGTATTGAGGGACCTCGTCACACAGAAATCACACACGAGTGAAATTTCTGTCACCATTCCGGCCTGGTCTATTTCATATATCGGGAAGACGCCGCGACTGGGCAAATACTCTGGCACAACCTCGCTACAACACCTATTGTGCTACACTCTAATTAGCTACGGAGATGTAGAGCCCAACCCCGGCCCTAGTTCAACGTTGAAGAAACCTCACCACCAAACAAGTAAGGCAGACACCGACATTTCAACAGTCCCTAGCAGTAAAATTTGTTATAACAAACTGGGCCAGCAGGCACCCAAGTCTCCCGTCACGCTCCAACTCACAACCAAGACCGCAGGGCAACCGCCATCACAGTGCCAACATTGTACCTACTCAACATTACCCTCAACTGTATCATCACTACCACAGATATCGGTGACCCAAGTAACACAACATGCAACCAGAACACCCAAACAAACAGGAAGCTCTAGCAAACACATCGACAATGAAGTAACAGCAACAACGGCCAAGAACAAGGACATAAAACAACAAATACAGGTAGGGGTGGGAGGGGGGCAAGGGGGAGCCACAACCTGTCCTCATCTCACGCGCTCACACACCATCAGCCGCTCACGGCGCACAGCTGATCACCACACCGCCAGACGTACGATGAACAGTAACAGGAAAATATGTATAGTGTGCGATATTGGATTCAACAAAAGGAGTACAACGTCACAATGTAGTAGTTGTAATGAAACAGTACACGATCGATGTACTTACATTACTAGCAGAAAAGAAGTGGAATGCGATAAATGTAGGGAAATAGCTATTAAGGGTCCTAAAATCATTTGTGAAATATGTGAATCACTCATAACAAGAAAACAAAGGATCATAAACTGTGTTAAGTGTAAAACTGTAGCTCACATGAAGTGCATCTCTAAGAAGACCAACAGTGAAGAACGGGAATTCCTATGCAACATATGTGCCTTGCATTCATTACCGAATATTAATGTAAATGAACCAATTAGTATTAACAACTCAGAATCCAGCCAGGACACATTCAAAATCAAAGATGAATACAGATTGTTCACCAACAAAGGGCTCCATCTTATCCACATTAACGCCAGATCAATGTACCATAAATTGTCAGAATTAAACTTGTTAGCTAATAAGGCCAAAGCTTCAATAATTGCAATCACAGAAACCTGGCTGGATTCAAGTATAAACGATGGTGAAATAAACATTCAAGGTTTCAATATGGTTAGGAATGATCGCAATAGGCATGGGGGAGGAGTATGTCTGTATGTAAAAAACAACCTCACACACACAACCAGGACCGACCTCCATGTAGAAAATCACGAAGCTCTGTGGATCGATCTACACCTGTCGACACACAATTCTTGACCTAATTTGAACGAACGTTGTCATCGCTAGACCCTCGGAATGAATCCATCATACTAGGGGATTTTAACCTGTGTTACAAACAACGAAATGGTAGGCTTGTACGAGAATATAGGCATATACTGACAATGCACAATCACAAACAACTCATCACAACCCCCACACGTATCTCTGAGAACACTGCCACAATAATAGACCACATAAACTGTAACAGAGAGGACAAAATATCCCAATCAGGGGTTATACAGACTGGGATAAGTGATCACTTCGTCACATATTGCACACGAAAAACCACAAAAATTACCCTAGAGAATCACAAGATTATCAAAACAAGGTCACTCAGAAACTACAATAAAGAAACATTTCTGGACATTTTATGGAATACAGACTGGTCTCCAGTGTTTGGAAGTACAAACGTTAATGACGCATGGGTTGGCTTCAGAACCATCATCACAAACATTCTAGACGAAATAGCTCCTCTGAAAGACATACGAATTAAAGCAAGGTCAGACCCATGGATCAACAATGACATACTACACCATCTGGAACACAGAGACAATCTGTTAAAAAGGCTAGCGAAACATAGACAGGATCAAGGTCTGAAACATGAGTTCAACATGGCCAGGAATAAACTAAGTAGGAAAATAAAATCAGCGAAAACTAATTATTTTCACAATAAGGCAGAGGAATATCAGAATAACCCAAAGAAACTATGGAGGCACCTAAAAACAACAGGCTACAGCAACAAGACAAGGGATTCGTCTAACACTAATATTGCTCTCACCATTAATGATCAGATTTGCCACGATAAACGACAAATTTCAACCTACTTCAACTCCTTCTTCACCTCCATAGCAAACACACTTGCACAGAACCTACCTCAACCTCTCAATAAATACACGACAACAACGGCCACCTTTCGAAATTTCTACAGAGATAAAGACATACACCCAAACACATTTGGATTGCAAAATGTTACACCAAAATACACTTTTGACGAGCTGTCTAACCTAAATGTACATAAAAGCACAGGACCAGACAAAATTCCTGCCAAATTTCTACGAGATGGAGCCATTGGTATAGCAGGCCCCCTAACTCACATCATCAACTTGTCAATTAACACCAACACTGTACCTGCTGAACTGAAGGAAGCTATTGTAACCCCTCTATTCAAGAAAGGAAATAAACTAGAAGTTGGTAACTACAGACCAGTTAGCATATTATGTATTGTATCTAAAATCCTTGAAAGAGCGGTATACACCCAAATTGAACACTACCTCAAACAAAATGATCTATTCTATAAGTTTCAATCAGGTTTCAGATGCATGTACTCGACAGACTCCTGTCTCATCCACTTAACGGATCACATTCGTAAAGAAATGTCTAAAGGTAACTACACCGGTATGGTTCTTCTTGATCTACAAAAAGCGTTTGACACAGTAGACCATGATATCCTATGTAATAAACTACAAGCAATGGGCATAGGATCTGTGAACTGGTTTAAATCTTATCTTAGTGGTAGAACCCAAAGAGTCAAAATTGATGATAATATATCTGATCCTATGCCAATTAACTGTGGGGTCCCGCAGGGAAGCATCCTTGGTCCCTTACTCTTTCTCTGTTATGTGAACGACATGGAACTGAGCGTCTCATGTAAATTATTACTGTATGCAGAGGACAGCGTGCTCCTGGTTTCAGGAAAAGACCCAATAAGTATTGCCGCTTCACTTTCCAAAGAACTAGAATCATGTAGTGAATGGCTAGTGTACAATAGACTATCTCTTCACCTGGGCAAGACGGAAGCCATCTTATGTGGAACAAAACGCAAACTGAAAGACATTGTGGGCTTCTCGGTCAACTGTAATGATATTCCTATAACAACAGTGTCACAAGTTAAATATCTCGGACTAAAACTGGACGCGAGTTTGTCAGGTGAAACAATTTTGGAATCTATCCTGAGTAAGTGTAGAGCACGTATAAAATACCTGTATAGACAGGTGGGATGCTTGCCCGCGGCGACCAAAAAGACCCTCTGCCAAGCGCTTGTTCAATGTCATTTTGACTATTCTGTGTCATCCTGGTACTCTGCATCATCTAAATCAGCACAGCACAAACTTCAGGTCACTCAAAATAAAACGTTAGGTTCATGCTGAACCTAGGACCCAGATCACATGTTGGCCAGGAACAACTTCAGTCACTAGGTATGCTCAATGTCGCTGACAGGGCCAAACAAATCAGGCTCACTAATGCCTTCAACATTTTCTATGACAGAGCTCCAGAGTACCTAAAGAATGATTTTGTTAAAGCAAATGAGAGGAGTGGACATAATACAAGAAACAGGATTTTTAATTTTAAGGTCCCGAGAATCCAAGGACAGGGTAAGCAAACATTCTTCTTCACCACCATCAAAGACTGGAACGACCTACCCCAGTCAGTCCGTGAAAAGAGAACACTGTATTCCTTCAGACGTAGCCTGAAGGAACACCTGAACCGGACAGCTGCGAGAAGGGAGCACCAAGCTTATGTCTACTACTAAATGCGACATAAGAGATAGACAAACCAAACTGAAATTATTACTGATTACGGATTACTGATATTTACAATAGGATGTAAGGTATCTTAAAATAACCCCCTAGAAATACTTTTTCTAAAGTATCCATTTCTTTATCCTCCCCATTTTTCCCCAGCTAACCTAATCCCACAAGGACCCCAATGGAAATACGCCTAACGGCCTTATTGGGCTATCCTTAGTTGGAATTATGCAAGGCTGGTACATGTCATATTTGTAACAAACTATGTGGTACCAACTCTGTAAATTGCTAACTGAATAAATATTATTATTATTATTATTATTATTATTATTATTATTATCTCTGCATTCTTTTAATACTCTAGCATATACCTCGTCAGGACCAGGCGATTTTTGAGGTTTCAGTCTGTCAATTTCCTAAAGCACATAATTTCTACTAATACTAACTGTACTTAACATATTTTCTATACTATCACTATATACCATATTGACTTGTGGAATCTGTGCCAAATTTTCATTAGTGAAAACGGAAAGAAACTGACTATTTAATGTATGCACATTTCTAAATCATTTTCTGTTATTTCTCCTATTGAAGTTTTTAGGGGGCCTATTACATCTCTAACTTTAGATTTATATAGTTGGTAAAAAGCTTTTGGGTTATTTTTTGAGTCACTGGCTATCCTTATTTCATAATTTCTTTTTGCTTTCCTGAATTCCTTTTTGACCTGTCTTGATAGAGTCTGATAGTATATATATATAGATTATTTTCGCCTTTCTTTATTTTTCTATATATTCCTTTCTTTTTTCCTATAAGATCTATTAGCTTATTAGTCATCCATTTTGGTTGGTTCTGCGTCGATCTAAATCTTCTTTTGGGTTCCTCTCCACTGGGAAACAACTAACTTTAGTTTTTATAATCTCACTTCAATAATAATCAATCGACACAAAAGACACAGTAAAGGTTAACAAGTTTTATTTCCTTAGTACCTAGGGTACATTCTCAAGATGATATTGGAATAAATATAGATCTAAAACCTCTAGAAAGTCATAAGGTTAATGATCTGACATAGAATAAGTAATACTAATAATATATGATAACAAGAATAATAATGATACTAGATGAACATATAAATAATAATAATGTTACTAATAGAACATATGAATAATAAGAATGTTATTAATAGATCATCTAAATAATAATACACAGAGATGTCTCAAATACAATAAATAGTGTCTTAATGTAAAAGTGCGAAACATAAAATTGGATCCCGCTCAGACTAATCATTAGTTACTGCGCTAGCATACACGCGTCACTGTAAATAAAGACACTATGTGACTCATAAATAAAGAATAAGTTAATTTAACTTGAACAGGAGATTAATCTCGAATAACTCAAAGAGTAATAATTTTTTAACATAAATTCATGAATAGGTTAAATTTGGATAATAGTCATGTATGCGTGACTGAGATTTCTGAACGAACAATAAGTCGCATTAACTTATTGTTCGTTCAGAAATCTCAGTCACGCATACATGACTATTATCCAAATTTAACCTATTCATGAATTTATGTTCAAAAATTATTACTCTTATTATATTATTATATCGTGATAATTAATAGTAGTCAAAAATAGATGACTGATTGAGAAAACACTCTGTAAACGTAAACAACTTATCTATGAGTTACGTAAGGTTTTATATGACAACCTTCCTCTTCCCGTTATGTCCTTGTGGCCCTGAATAATTGTCAACACACACTATCAGTCCCGCCTTAGACTACCCAGAAAACCGCGGAAGCTAGTAACTCTGGTTTCCCTTCAAAACGCATAAATCTTTCGCCTTTTACTAAAGATTTCCGTGGAGGGGAGCAGCTCAATGAGTCTGTAACAATTTTTTCTCGGCTCACGAAAGTGGGCCTAACAAATGTTTCATAAATAAAGAACTCTTAATATCTGCAGAAGCCATGCATATACAGTAGAGTATGAATGCTACTAACACAATTTTGTTTTTATTAAATAAAATTACTTACAATGTTGGTATGTAACAAATATTGATTAATGTACTAGTTTGGGAATAATGTGTTACTACTACTACTAGCTGGCCTAGTATTATTACTGTCATACTAACATTACAATTATATTCAGTTTGAGAAAGCCCTCTAGGATATCGAAGAGGTTATATCGATCTCAATTCACCTCATGGCTGCCACAGATCCCATGTTAATGTATTATAGTGGTTTAAGGGGAGATGGTTCATTTGTTTATCCATATTTTCATTTATGTATTTGTTTTTTAGTTTCCTCCTTAGATCTCCACCAAACTTAAAATAACAACCCCAGGATCCCCCTTCAAGATATATGTGTAAATTTTTCGATAGAAAAATGTCCCGGCCGCCGAAGGCTGGTTGCTCCTAAATTACAGGCTCGCTATCGCTCGCAAGGAAAAAAATCGACACTGAGATGACACAGAAAGTCTTAATAATGACACAGAAAATGGACAAAAGATCTTAAAATTGCCAAACTAATGGGCCGAATGTCTTAAAATCTGAAAACCAATGGGGCTAAGCATGAGGAAGAAGAGGGGCCAGAAAAATGACCCATCCCTCCTTAATAAGTCAAACAATGAAATATAACGAGTCCCATCGGGTGAATGGGACCCGTTAGCCATGGTCGGCAACCCATCTAGGGGAGAGAACCTTATAAAAATCCGGGTGGATGGGACTCGTCAGCCTTGGTCGGCAACCTGTCTAGGGGAACAAATCTGATACAAATCCGTACTCTTACCTAAGGGTAAGGCAGGTTAGTGGATGGACTAGCCGAACACCACTGTAGAAAATTAGTGCTAACAAGATGTACAGATGGCCTCGGAGTCGGACGGATCGTAAATTGAGTGGTCAATCCTGTAAGTCCTTCAGTAAACTGGCTGGGGTTGTCCCTCTTACAGGGAATAGGTCCACTTGGGGGCATTCTGTGTGTGGCCACCCTCATTAAGGCGTCCGACAATAAATAGATAGATAGATGATAGGTTATATTGAAAATGTAAACTTGTATGGAGGGCGAATCCAAAGGGAAAATACTATTTCAAACTTTACAATATATGTTGCTTAAAGGGATATGGGCTGAATTTCTGGCTCCCCTTCTCCCTCATTGTTCAAATCAATCAGCCTTTAAGATTTTAATTAGACGCTCACCCTATTAGTTTGTCGATTTTAATACCTTTCGTCTTATTTATTTAACAGTATCAAGACCTTTTGTGCCATTTAGGTGTCGATTTTTTCCTGGTGAGCGATAGCAAACCTGTAATTTTAAGAGAAACTGGCCTTCGGCCTGGACATGTACAAATGTATTTTAAATGGGGGTCAAGGGGCATTCTTTTAAGCTTGATGATGTCTAGGGAGGAAGCTAAACAAAATATATATAGAAAGATAAGTAAATAAGTAATCAAATGAGCCTATCCCCTTTTAAAACTCTGATTACCGTATATTTTGTTTTAATCTCCTAATTCACAGACGTTCATTCAAAATCAATATTTCGTCAATGCCCTTCCGTAGTGGCACCAAGTCAGAAGGGGGAGCAGTCAAAAGTGGTGTCCCCCAGGGATCTGTATTGGGTCCTCTTTTATTTGTTATATAAACAAATTACCTTGATTTAGGTATAACTAGTAGGATAAGTAAATTCGCAGACGATACCAAACAAGGGAGAACAATAGATTCAGATAGAGACAGAGTGCCTCCAAAGGGATCTAGATACTTCCCACGAATGGTCAGTAAATTGCCAGATGAATTTTAACATTGACAAATGCAAGGTATTAATGATAGGGAAGACGAATACTAATGCAAATTATAAATTAGCTAATATGGAATTAGAAAACTCAGACTGTGAGAAAGATCTAGGTGTGTTTGTTAGCAATGATTTGAAACCTAGAAAACGGTGTATAAGTGTTCGTAATAAGGCAAACAGGATTCTCGAGTTCATCTCTAGGAGTGTGAGTAACAGAACTTCTGATGTTATATTAAAACTTTACTTGTCATTAGTGAGACCCCACTTGGATTATACTGTTCAATTTTGGTGTCCTTATTACAGAATGGACATAGATTCCTTGGAGAGAGTACAACGTAGAATGACAAAAATTATCCATAATATTAGAAATCTTCCATATGAATAAAGGTTGAAGAAATGAGGCTTACACTCTTTAGAGTGACGCAGAAGTAAAGGGGATAATTATGATAGAGGTGTTCAAGGGGGTTAGTGCAGTCAGTTTTCCATAACTGTACCTTATATACTATTATCCAGAAGTGTCCGAAGTATAGCCTCCGTCCGAAGCTAGGGCATTTCACGGTACTAATAATTATCTACCCTGTGAAACAAAGATCCAATTAATGTTCACTTCTGCATATTTAATGACAAATTAAGTATCTGTCGGTATGATACGTTCGCATGTTATTAATACCAGATTCACACAGCCAGATTTACACATGCCCCCCACCCCCATGTTTAGAAGCACTGCGACCTGTTTATGAGAATTAACATCATAAAATTAATCTAGCTTTATGTTAGTTGCCGTTATAATTGCAAAATAGTTCCACAATATTGTTGGAAGAAGTTGGAGAAAGAGCTCTCATGAAAATCCACATTAACTGTGTGTTTTTCTTACAAAGGCTTCAATACAAATTATCAGTCATCATGGGAATATGACATTTTCCCACCAGTGATGAAAAACTAAATATAAAATATTTATTCATATCCTGAAATTAGAGACAGGGTCTGGTTGCCTAGGCTATAGATGTACACGGACTGAAAATATAATGAGAATCTACCTTAGATAATTATATATACAGTATATGGTCGATGATTACTTAGATTTTTCACTATTATTATAACTCCTGTGAATAATATAGCAATTGACCGAACTTGGCCTAATTTTGGGTAACTCTGAGCTGCATATAAATGTAGGCCTACTTGTTTTGAAGACAATTATATAACAAAACAAATATATGAGATCTTCATATTTAAAATAAGTTTAGAATACTTGCATCTTATACCAAAACTACTTGTGATGCTTGTAAGTTCTTATATACTTTTAATTTGATCGTTGTGTTATATGGGGGATAGCGCGAACGCAGTCCCCCGCTACCAAAAATTTCGCACCCGAGTAAACCACATTTGGGTTTATCGCAAGGGTCAGCACCACCGGAGTGCAATGGTGGGCCTCACCCTGGGAAAACCGCCTTCATGATCGCGGTATCTCCTGTGCCAGGTAAGTATGCCTAACTCGACGGAGTCCGCACTCTAACTCCTTCATACTGATCAATTACAGTCTACCGCAGAAGGACTAATGCAATTTAAGTTACTTGTGCAAGAACTGCGTTCATTAAACTAATTTAATCACGATTCATTATATTTGTTTATATTAGGTGCAACAGAAATGTTTTGTAATGTCTGGGTAATATTCATATTTTAGCAAATTTTACCAATAATTTGCATTGAGGAACAGGTAGGCTAATATCAATAATGCTTTATTTTCATGTGTAATCTAAAGCAATTCAAATATAGATCTTAAGTAGAAACATGACAGTAAAACTGAAGATAAGTAAAGGTATATAAACATGCCAAACTAAAACAATTTATAATTTAATTTCAATTTTAGTGCGGTGCTACAGGTCATTTTTTAGATTAACCATTTTCTTCTCAATTTTATGGGTAACTAATGGATACATATTTTATTTCATAAGAACATACTGTAGGAACATAAGAAAATGGGAGTCTGCAGAAAGCCGATTGGCCTACACAAGGCAGATCACTGTCACACCCAACCCTAATTATAAGCCCAGATTAAAAACACCATTAGGACTTACCTCACCGAAACGGTCAGAAGTCAGAAAAACGGGGATCTGCAGGTCCACACACCTGGGCCACACCTGACAGATCACACTCACACCCAACCCATCTCGTCCATATGCCTATCTAATTGTATCTTAAAGCTCCCTATCGTTCTTGATCCCACTATAGCACTTGGTAGCCTATTCCACCTATCTACAACTCTGTTACCAAACCAATATTTGCCTATATCTTTCTTGAAACGCAATTTATCTAATTTGAAACCATTTGTACGAGTTCTTTCGCTATCATGGAAGAACACCGAAGACCTACTTGTTTTTTCCATAACATCATGTATTTATTCCATAACTGTGGTTCATTGTATAATTTTTCTAGAGTGTCTGAAGTTATCTCCCTGTCCGAAGTTATGTCATGATACCGGTATATTGTTTATTATTTTGTTTTAGTTATTTATTGTACATGTATTATTGTGCAGTTACAACATCATTGATGCGTCATTATCAAACATGTCTCTTACACAATGTGATTCCCTTACAACCGAAATCAATATTATTGTTCACCGAAAACCGCGATGATGTGTGAGTCATATATAGTGGAACATAATATTACCTTGAGGCTTCTACAACGTGAAACAAATAGTACTATACCTTGTTCATTATAGGTAGGCTAATAATCGTGAACTCTATCCTCTGTAACTAACAAATGGGTAGAGCAAATGGAGAGTAAATTTCCACACCTACTCTCTAGCTGACTCCTCCCAATTGGTAGAAAAATTAACTCGATTATTCTAGTCTTTTATTAGTTACAGTGGTTAAGAGTCAAGATTTCTAGAACACCTATAATGAACATGGTACTATAGGTAGCGCCAGCGAACTTGACAGTATATAACTTTCTTTTAATACCACGATTTTTTTTTATATATCTGAAGACAAATATGTAATGTATATGCTTTAAAGATCACATTAAAATGTGTTTTAACCCTCTGCAAAACCTAATAAAAAATTACGGTACTGAAATGTCTTTTTTGGTAACAAGGTTGACGAAATTTTATTTGTTTTTGAAGTCGAGAGCTCTTTCTATCAACCTGTTAGTCGAATACAATGCCACCTGCCAATCCTCATTAGAAATAATGGTTCTTATTTCCCACCCCTTGTGCATCACGTCACGATCAGATACTTCTGGCTTCTTATTGGTGTTTGTCTGAACACGTCATCAAAGGTCATAGGTCACATCACGTATATAAGCGCAGGATCCAATCACTCACCTGTAATATGAACAGTTACGTTATTGCAGTGATCCAATCACAAACAACCATCTCACACACACACCCAATTACCTTGAAGCCGGTTGTCAGTGTAGTCATGACAGGTGTGTGTAAAGGCTGTGCTCTTCTGCCTCATTCAATAATAATTGATATTACACAGAACAATATACTGCAGCTCTAAAATTATTTACTGAACACGGTTGCTTACCTACTGCTGTCACTTGTCGACGATGTGGCCATGAGTGTTATTTTTATGAGGATAGGAATGAGTGGTGATGTCCAGAATATTGGTTTTTAAACAAGACGACAACACGCCGGAATTGTGGCTTTACAACTGCCCATAAAAAAGGGACCTTCCTTGATAATGCCCATTTAGAACCTTGGCAGATAATAGGTTATATTAATTTGTGGCTCAATAAAAACTTTCAACATTAGGAGCCTGTTCTGAATCTTGATATTACTATCAAAACAAGCGTTGACTGGAGATCGTTCTTTTCAGAAGTGCCTGGTTTGTTGAACAGAAACTCGTTGGTGGCCTAAACATTGTCGTCGAAATCGATGAAACTTTCATTGTCAAGGCCAAATTTCACGTGGGACGAGAACTGGGATAAAACAGTATTGATTGTTTGGGGGGATTGAGCGTGTGTCTGGCAAACGCTTTGTGGTGCCGCTAATCGACGACAACTTCGACCCTCTCCCACTCAGTCGAGACGTGCTGTTACCTATAATTAATCAGTACATTTTGCCCGGTTCCATAATATACTCTGATTGCTGGAAGGCCTACAACACCATCAGTGAATATGGATATGAACACAGCACTGTCAATCACAAACTGAACTTTACCAATCCAGAAAATAAGGACATCCACACACAGACGGTCGAGCGGCTGTGGAGGGATGTCGAGGAATATGTCAAGAAGCCTGGCATTCGTCCCAACTTAAAGCAGTACCTTGCCAGATATTTATTCCTGAAATCCTACAGCCGTCGCCAAGCTCTCCACTATTTTCTGGTTGAGGCTGCTAAGCTATACCCTCCGCAGTCAGACACGTCTCCCCCTCAGCCTCAGCCTACTGACTCTGACCTTTAATCTCCTGATTCATACTTCGACGACTCTAAGGATTTTGAAGCCCCCTCACCTTCGGATGTTGACCCATCACACCCTCATCCCAGTGCTCCAAGCTCTCCTTCACGAAAACGGTCCTGTCCTGACTCTGCCCAATCCTCTCCGTTGCCTGGTACATCGATCGACCTCATCACAAACACGTGCCGGTCGCCCTGCCAGAGCTCGAAGTGGCCGACCTTCGCGCCGTAGACGCCGACACACCTCCCCACCACCTACTCCCTTCACATCTTCTCAATAAGGTACGGTACCCAATTACGCAATTTTGTTTTGTTTTTGGCAGGGTTTTTCTTTATTTTAACAAAGGGAAAACAAGAGCCAACTTTTGACATTCATTTGTGTTTATTGTGAAAAATCGTAAAATAACACATTATACATTAATGCTAATATGCTATACGTAAGCTTACCTCTTGCTTTAGGTTATGTAAGTTAAGTTATGTTACGGGAGTTGACTTGGGTTACTTAGGTTAGGTTCTTTGGTTAGGTTAATGACAAGGGATCAGATGGTAGGTTTGGAATAAACTAGCTAGCACCACAGCCAGCAGCACAATCTTAGCCCCTTCTGTACCGGAGACGTCTTTTATATTTCATTTCAGCTACATTTAAACGATATTATGAAGTATGTATGGTAGCTAAAAGGATTAATTGAGATAGTTTGTAGCCTTCTAATGGGTAGACGTCCTTGCTAAGCTGATCAAAATCGTCTAATAGTTGCCAGAATATAATGAAAAGTACATCACCGGTAGGAAAGGGGTTAATGGGTGATGGCAAAGTAACAAAGATTAAGAATTTTTCGCATAGGTTTAAACTTCCGGAAATTAATGGGTAATAAATACGAAGATTTCTTATCAACTTCCGTCCGCCGTCGCACTCATGCTTACCTATTGAATGCTTACCTATTGAATGATAGTGGGGAATTAAGAAGCAGGCTTCTTGTGTGAACCCCACCTCCGAAGACTGGTCAGCCAATATTAACTAGGTTATTTTATTATGTTTGTCGTATCTGGCTTTAAAAGTGGCAATCGTTGGCGCTGTAACCACACTCTCTGGGAGTGTGTTCCACTCGTCGATGACTCTGATAGAGAACCAATTCCCCTTCTGTGTCGTTCTCCAGTGGTCTGGTTTGGAGAGTTTCAGCGAGTGGCCCCATTGGTGGTTGTTATTCTTCTGGAAAAACCTGGTGTATGGTATGTCCTCAAAGCCGTGTAGAAATTTGTATGTTTCTATCATGTCCCCTCGTTTTAATTTAAGTTTTCCTAGGGATCGTGAAACTCCCTGGAAAGTGGTTGCGACAAGTGCAACGACCTGCAAGCTGAAAAGGGACCCACTCAAGACCAGCAACAAGTTCATTACCTTACCTGATGAGTGTGATGGAGAACAAGTGAAGGATAGCGAGGCTGGGAGTGTTTCCAGGGGCGAGGAAAACACGAGTAAGGGAGGTAAGGAAACTACAAATAAAGGTAAGTGTAAGCTTATCAATGTTGTTGGAGACTCTATGGTTAGGTATTTAGGTGACAATCTCTCCACCAAAGTTAGGAAGCTGGAGTGTCTCCCCGGGGCAGGTATAGGTAGAGTTTGTGAGAGATTGGAGGACGTCATTGACGACTTTGGAGATAAACCCATAGTCGTACTTAGTGCAGGTAGCAATGACGTGGGAAAGCTTACCAGTGTTGAACTGCGTAAGTTGTATAGGGTAGCCTTAGATAAGATTAGGATGAAGGGTGGGATTCCCATTGCTTGCTCTATCTTGCCAAGAAGAGGTGTCAGACGTGAATGGTTGTCCAGAGCAATTGGTTTTAATTGCTGGCTGGCAAAGCTGTGCAAAGAGTTGTCATTACCATTCATAGACAACTGGAGCCTCTACTACGGTAACGATAGCTTGTACGCAAGGGACGGGGTGCATTTAAGTAGGAAAGGGATAGGGATGCTAGGAATGTTAGTTGATAGAGCACTTGAGGTGGGGTTTTAAATTGGAAATGCCCCATCAAAAGAAAACAAAATAAATTAGGTGATAGAAAAAATAGTCAGGAAAGGAAATTAGATGTTATTAATAACAGTGAAACAATAGGTGACAATGCAGTAATAGAAGTTAGTCATATAAATAGTGGTACAATATCTACCTTAGTACAAGATAATAACAACAGTCAAATAGATACAAATAGAAGAAAAGAAGGTCCACCAGACACCAGTAAAAGAAATACATTGAGATTATATTACACAAACTGTAGGAGTTTATGTAATAAAATGGACGAACTTAGAGCACTTGTTAGCAATGAAAATATAGACATAATAGCGCTTACTGAAACATGGATAAATACAGAATCCAAGCATTTTTTAGCAGAATTTGATATACCAGGATATAGTTTGTTTAAATATGACCGAACAAGTAGGAGGGGCGGCGGTATAGCAGTGTTTGTCAGGAGTTCATTAAAATGCTGTACTAAATCAGGTATTAGGCTAAATAATGATAACGAAAGTGTTTGGGTAGAGGTTAGCGAAGGTAGCGAGACCATAGTTATTGGAGTAATTTATAGACCACCAAATATGAGTAGAAATGAAGGTAAATCTTTATGGCAGGAAGTGAAAATAGCATCAAGGTTTAGCAATGTGTGCATTATGTGGGATTTTAATTTTCCAAAGATAGATTGGCAGCATCAGATCGGCGACTCAGATACTGAGGGGTTTATTGAGGCGGTACAAGATAGTTTTTTATTTCAATTCATTGACTCGCCGACTAGAGGTAATAATATCCTTGATTTAGTTCTCAGTAATAATGAACATATGATAAATAATGTTGAGATAGGGGACCAACTAGGAAATAGTTCACAAATCTATTTATTTTAATATACAATGGACAGGAAATGCTAAAGAGAATCCGTCACTTATCCCAGATTTTAGAAAAGCCGATTATGGTGGGATATAGAAGAGCCTTAAGGGTGGACCCTATTGTTAAACAATTAAGTCAGGATAAGCCAGAGTTAAGCTTGACAGCTACATATGAACAATTTATTTCTTCACTTCACAATGCGCAAAATAAACATATCCCCAAAAGAAGATTTAGATCGATACAGAACCAACCAAAATGGATGAATAATAAACTAATAGATCTTATAGGAAAAAGGAAAGGAAATATATAGAAAAATTAAGAAAGGCGAAACTCACCTACTTATTTACTATCAGACTCTATCAAGACAGGTCAAAAAGGAAATTAGGACAGCAAAAAGAAATTATGAAATAAGGATAGCCAACGATTCAAAAAATAACCCTAAAGCTTTTTACCAACTATATAAATCTAAAGTTAGAAATGTAATAGGCCCCCTTAAAACTTCGATAGGAGAAATGACAGAAAATGATTTAGAAATGTGCAGTACATTAAATAGTCAGTTTCTATCCGTTTTCATTAATGAAAATTTGGCACAGATTCCAGAAGTCAGTAAGGTATATAGCGATACTATAGAAAATAGGTTAAGTACGATTACTATAAGTAGAAATGATAGAAATGAAATAAGTGCTTAAGGAAATTGACAGACTGAAGCCTCAAAAATCACCTGGTCCTGATGAGGTATATGCTAGAGTATTAAAAGAATGCAGAGATGAGTTAAGTTATCCATTAACATTTCTTTTTAACAAGTCATTAGAAACAGGTATAGTTCCAGAAGCTTGGAAGCTTGCAAATGTAGTTCCGATCTTCAAAAAAGGTGATAAATCCATAGCATCAAATTATCGTCCCATTATAATAATAATAATAATAATAATAGTTCTTAAAGCTAGCGCATGCTAAGCTAGCTAAGGATAGCTCAATAAGGCCGATTAGGCGTATTTCCATTGGGGTCCTGTACTACTACCCCATCCCTTTGCTCATGAGGGATGGTAACGACTCAGTGCTTGTGAAAAATCTTTAATGCGCCGAGCGTGGGCGCGAACCCGGGCCTTCTGGGTGGAAGTCCGAGACGCTAGTCACTACACCAAGCGAGCCGCTCACTTCAATCATAGGAAAGCTACTAGAGTAAATTATTGCTAGGAAAATGAGAAACCACTTAGAAATATTTATCTTAATCAATTCTTCTCAGCATGGATTCACTCAGGGACGTTCTTGCCTTACTAATTTGCTTAGCTTTTTCTCAGAGGTATATGAAGCAGTAGATAATGACAAATTATATGATATTATGTATTTAGATTTCAGTAAAGCTTTCGACAGAGTCCCTCATGAGAGATTGATGAGAAAGGTTGAGGCGCATGGAATAGGTGGGGCGTTGTTAGGATGGATTAGGTCATGGCTAATTGGTAGGAAGCAGAGAGTCAGCATAAATGGTACTTATAAGTCAGAGTGGGGATCAGTCAAGAGTGGTGTCCCCCAGGGATCTGTATTGGGTCCTCTGTTATTTATCATATACATAAATGACCTTGATATAGGTATAACTAGTAGGATAAGTAAATTCGCACACGATACCAAAATAGGGAGACCAATAGATTCAGATAGTGACATAGCGTGCCTCCAAAGGGATCTAGAAACCTTACACGAATGGTCAGTAAAGTGGCAGATGAATTTTAACATTGACAAATGCAAGGTATTAAAGATAGGGAAGACGAATACTAATGCAAAATATAAACTAGCTAATGCTGAATTAGAAAACTCAGACTGCGAGAAAGATTTGGGTGTGTTTGTTAGCAACGATTTGAAACCTAGAAAACACTGTATAAGCGTACGTAACAATTAAGGCAAACAGGATTCTGGGGTTCATCTCAAGGAGTGTGAGTAACAGAACTGCCGATGTTATCTTGAAACTTTACTTGTCATTAGTAAGACTTCATATGGATTATGCTGTCCAATTTTGGTGTCCTTATTACAGAATGGATATAGATTCCTTGGAGAGAGTACAGCGAAGAATGACAAAAATGATTCATAATATTAGAAATCTACCATATGAAGAAAGATTGGACAAATTAGGCTTACATTCGTTAGAAAGACGCAGAGTTAGAGGGGATATGATAGAAGTGTTCAAGTGGTTCAGTGGGGTAAATAAAGGAGACATGAAAAATGTACTGAAGCTCAGTGATAGCGAAAGAACTCTAACAAATGGTTATAAATTAGATAAATATATAAATAGATATAGGCAAATATTGGTTTGGTAACAGAGTCGTAGATGGGTGGAATAGGCTACCAAGTGTTATAGTGGGATCAAGAACGATAGGGAGGTCTAAGATAAAATTAGATAGGCATATGGACGAGATGGGTTGGGTGTGAGGGTGATCTACTAGGTGTGGGCCAATCGGCGCTCAGCAGACCCCCGTTATCTTGTGTTAATCTCTGACCATTTTGGTGGGGTCAGTACTCAAGGTATTAGTGACTTGGGCCTATAATTGGGGTTGGGTGTGACAGGGATCTGCCTTGTATGGGCTGATCGGCTTTTTGCAGACTCCCATTTTCTTATGTTCTTATGTTTTCTGCGGTCACTTAGTGTCTGGAGGCCAAGATGCTTACACCTTTCTTCGTAGAGTAATTCTTCTAGGTTTGGGACCATCGTGGTTGCTCTTCGCTGCACCTTCTCAATAGTCTGTATGTCCTTGATTAGGTAGGGTGACCAACATAGGACACCAGAATCGAGGATCGGGCGCACCAGTGACACATAGAGTGGTACAAGGATTTCCTTGTCCAATATGGAAAAGTTCCTCTTAATTATGCCCAAACGACTATTTGCTTGTGAAGCGATTTTAGCGATATGTGCTGAGGATTTTAGGTCTGAGGATATAATAATGCCCAAGTCTTTTTCATTTGAAGATTTCTGGAGTGTTGTCCCGCGTAGCTGGTAGTCCTCTTTCGGGTTATTGTGTCCAATGTGCATAGTTTTGCATTTGTATGCGTTAAATGTTAGGAGCCATTTCCTGCTCCACTCGTTCAGTCTCTCCATGTCTCTATGAAGGGTCTCGACGTCTGCGTCTGTCCTATAGTTACGGCCTATTGGAAACACGTACAAAACTGTCAAACAAGCGACAGATATTGACATCAGTTATCACAACAAATATATCCATTAAACAAAATTACTACAGGCACACGTACGTTACACTTACACTTAGTTACACTTAGTTACACTTAGTTGTATTCCGTCCGTTAGTGACACAGTTGAGCTGGGGCTCCACTGCGACCAGGCAGCTCCCTTTCTTCCACTCTCCATTCCAGAAGTGGGTTGGAGTTGGTGCTGGGGTATCCTGGTGTTGGTGGCCGGTCCGGTATTTTGGCCAGCCACATGTCCAAGTGTTTCTTGAAGGTGTCTGGAGACACCCTGGTCATGTTCCTGAGAGGGGCTGGTATACAGTTGAACAGTCTGGTTCCATTGTATGTAAAGCTGTGATGGATCAGGGATTTGATTTTTTGTGTTGATCCCGGCGTAGTCCTCACATAGCACAGCCTCCCTCGCCTTTGGTGCTGAGTCTCTTGGATGTTTGGGTTTGGTACCTTTTTTTCCAAAATCTTCCAGACGTAGATGATGATGTATCTCTCCCTACGTCTTTGAAGTGAGTACAGCTGCAGCTCCTTAAGTCTCTCCCAGTAGTTAAAGTGTTGAAACCCATGGATTTTACTGGTGAATGTCCTCTGGGTGGCTTCAATTTCTGTTATTTCTCCTACTTTTTGGGGAGACCAGAGCTGGGAGCAGTACTCCAGTCGTGGTAGGACCAGTGACTTCCACAATGTTAGCATACACCTCTCATTTCTTGTGTGGAAGGTTCTCAGGATCCAGCCTGCTATTTGTTTTGCTGTTGTTGTGGCTTTGGTAATATGCTGGGAAAAAGTGGCGTCACTGCTCATATTTACTCCCAAGTCCTTCACTGTGTCCTTGGCGGTAATTTCTTGCTGTCCACTTTTGTAGTTGGTGTCGTTTTGTAGTGCTCTCTTGTTCCCGTACCTTAGAAGCTCGAACTTGTCTCCGTTTAGGGCCATGTTGTTTTCTTCTGCCCACTTCAGGATTTTGTCCAAGTCTTGTTGTAGTAGCTGAACATCATGTTGTGAGGTGATTTTCTTCATGAGTCTGGTGTCGTCTGCAAACGATGTGGCTGTTGAGTGTTCCAGGTCCCTGTCGATGTCTCCTATCATGATGAGGAATAGGAGAGGTCCCAGTACTGATCCTTGTGGTACTCCGCTGATGACCCAACCTGCTTCTGATAGGCTTCCTTGAACCGTGACTCTTTGTTTTCTGTTGGTGATGAAGCTGTGGAGCCATCTTCCAAGGTCTCCCCCTATTCCCAGTGATTTGAGTTTATGTAGAAGGATCCCATGGTCCACCTTGTCAAAAGCTTTGGCGAAATCTAGATATATAACGTCTACATTTTCTCCGTCTTGAATATCCTGTAGGATTTTGTCGTAGTGTGATAGTAGTTGTGAGAGGCAGGAGCGGCCTTTTCTAAAGCCATGTTGCCCCTCGTTGAACGCCTCATTATCTTCCAGGAAGCTGACCATCTTAGCTCTTATTGTTCTTTCTATGATTTTAATAAGGTGTGACGTCAGCACCACTGGTCTGTAATTTTTGGCTATGCCTTTACTACCCCCTTTGTGTATTGGTGTGACATTACCTTCTTTTAGGGATTGTGGTACATATCCAGTTTGGAGGGACTTGCTCCACAGCAGTTTTAGAGGCAGGGCTAGCTGATGTTTGCAGTTTTTTAGCAGTTGGGCATGAAAGCCGTCTGGTCCTGCTGCAGAGTTTGGTCCAATCTTGTCGATGGCTGCTATTATGTCCTCTGTTGATACTGTTACCGAGGAGAGTTGATGTGGTGTCTCTGGAGCGTTGCCAAAGAAAGTCGTTGCATTCTCGATTTTCTTGTCTTCATTTGGCGGGCTGAAGACACTTTCATACTGCTGTTTGAGTATCTTGGCTATTTCGGTTGGGTCACTCTCAAGTTCGCCCGTAGGTTTTGCAAGTGGTCCTATTGTTGTGGTGTTCCTGAGTCTCCTTTTTGCATATGCATAGAAGAATTTGCTATTTACTCGTATGTTTGCAACTGCTTGTAGTTCTTCGCGTGTTCTTTGCTCTTGGTGTGACTGTATGAGTTTACGTTCAACTTCATCAAGCTCTTCTTGTAGTTTGGTGATATTGTGCGCATAGCTGGTCTTCCTTTGCTTGGCTCTCAAGTACGTCCTTTTCTTCATTAGTATTTTTCTATCTCTGGGAATCTGCTTGATCTGCTTCCTGCTTGATTTGGGTGGTATGGTGTTTTTACAGGTCTCCAGGCATTGTTGCTGGAGGATACTGAGAGTTTCGTTGACGTTTTTATCTTCGAATAGTGCCCTCCAATCAGTTCCTGCCAGTTCTGCTCTCAGTCTGTCCCAGTCTATATCTTTGCTGTAGAAGTTGAGATCTTTCAGAGAGGTGCAGGGTATTTGGCTTGATTCCTGTTGACATCTTCTTGGTGGTGTGGCGGTTGGTGTGGGGGTTCTAACTTTGATGAGGCTGTGGTCGGACATTATAGTTTTTACAGTTTCGTACGAGTGTACCAGGTCGAAGTTGTTGCCAAATAGTAAGTCCAGTGTGTTGTTGCCTCTTGTAGGTTCCTCGATGTATTGCTTCATGTATGCAGTGTCCATGATAGTCATTAGCTCCTTGGCTTGCTGTTTTTCATCCCTGGTTCCTCCATCTATTTTCATGGTTGCCCAATTAATGATGGGCAGGTTGAAGTCTCCTGTGATGATGACATCTGTAGCGGGAGTTGGAAGATTTTGTAGGAGTGATTGTATTTTCTCTGTGACCTCCTTGAAAATTTCCCCTGTGGTGTTTGGAGGTCGATACAAAATTATGATGAGCATGTCGGTTTGTCTTATGTGTACTGCTAGTAGCTCTGTTGTGCCGTTTGAGAATGCAACTAAAGTTTCGGTATTTGCAGCCATATCCTCCCTTAGGTAGAGTGCTACTCCTCCGTGGCTTCTGTCCTCTCTGTCGGCTCTGAATAGAGTGAAATTATGGATATTGATCTCTGCATCCAAAATGTTTTCGTTCAGGTGTGTTTCTGTGAGGGCTAGAAAAATTGAGTTGTCTTCCTCTGCAATTTCTCCCAACATAGGGACTTTACATTGATTGTTTCGTGGGTAAAGTCCTCTGATGTTGCCCACAACAAAACTAGTTAGTGGTAGTTGCACCTTCCTCTGTGGTTCATGTCTGGCCCCTCGGTTTGGGCTAGGAATCTCTCCATTATCACTTGAGACCGTTTTTCCACTTCCAGAAGACGTCCCATTACTACCTCTAAAAAAGCACCTTGGTCGGGCATAGCCGTGTGTACCGCTGCTGGTCTGGCCTTGTGAGTTTGCTGGATGGTTGGCCAGCTTCTGAGGGCATTGCGTTGGCTTTCTATTTTTTCCTCATATGTTGGTGTGTAAGCAAATTCCCTTTGAATTTGTCCTGTAGCGTGTTCCCTTGGTCTGTTGACGTTGTTTCTTGGCGTCAGTATTTTGGTTCCCTTGATGTGTGGAAGATTGCAGTCTCTCATAGTACATGCCCTTTTGTTGAGTGGGATTCTGCATACATATGGGTGGTAGTCGATGCATTTCCATCCACGCTTGCAACCTATTCTTTCATCCCGCCCGTGCTTCATGAATTTTGCACATATTTTTGGGTGGTCTTGTTTGCATCCCCTGCCCACTACTCCATATCGGCATTCATTTCTTAGGTAGAAATTGCATACTTCTATTCTTTTCCTCCTAATATCGGTGCCCCTGTAATCAGCTCTGGGCCTAGGTCTCCATGAATTTGTATTTACAGCACTAACCTCACCTGTTCTACTGTATGTAGGAGCATTTTGGCCGCATCCGTTGCATGTGGGGTGTGTGCTCGTTGGGGTCCCCGACCTCACCTGTCTTGCTGCATTTTGAGGGGGCTCTGCCGTGTCTGCTAGTGTTGCGGTGGGGGGGCTATGGGCATCTGGCATTGTGATGCTAATATTTCCTGGTGTGTTCCCCATCCCTAGATCTAGGCCTATAGCCACGTTTGGTGTGTTACTGGTATGGGGGTTGTCACCGTCACTCTTGCCTAAGGCTACTTCTGGGCTTATGGGTAGGCCTTGGCCTAGGTCAGTGTCCCCAGTTAATTCCTTGGTTGTTGGAGTAGGCCTATTGTCAGCTGGCGTGTTGGTGACATCTTTGTTGCTCTGGGGCTGAACATGGATTTTTCTTACCTTACTTATCGCTCCAGATTTGGTTATTCGTTCCTTGTGTTGGAGAACGGCTGCTTCTGCCTCGGCCACCCACTCACCTTTTGTGTCAAGCTTTGTTAGGCAGCATGTTTTGCACATGAATTTCCTTGCCGTTTTTGCATAGTTGAGAATTTGATAGGCAGGGAGTTCTGTGCAAAAATAGTGCAGCCAATCCTGGCAGTAGTCGCATTGGATTGCATTTTTTTCACCTGCGAACTTGATTCCGCAGTCGGGGCACTCTGGGTCGGGTTTGTTTTGATCCCCGGCCATTGTTGGCGTCATGTTCTTAGTCACTGTTTTTTTTTCTCTTATTTTCACTTCAATCCTTCTGTTTCGGTCTTTGTTTCTTGTATATGTGCACTCACTAAGTGTTTATGTAGGTTATTCTGTCTTTGGTAATCACCGATTGCACTTTCTTTACGAGAAACACTTGATAATGTATGGAGCTACAGTGTGACGTGGCCTTGACCTTGAGGTGACCTCTATATCAACGTACGTACTATATATGTACGTACCCTACAATTTGTTTTCTCACAAACATACTGAAATAACAGAAAAACATATTCACCACCACAGCCAACATACCGAGATCCCCACCCCTACCTCCACCACCACCACCACCACAGCCAACATACCAAGATCACCACCTATAGCTGCTCACCACCACCACCTCTACCAATAACAGAGAAACAGTTACCCAAGCATTCACCACCCCAAGTCATTTTCTCTCCCTACCACACCTCTCCTGCATCAGAGAAAACGTCGACTCAAAGACTCAAGGATAACAATTATATACCTGTGCAGGGCAGAAGATAACATGTGATCAGTTCTCGCCGATATTACACTTCTCCTGCAACACCCCAAACCAATAAACTTGCAACCACTGTCCACTCCATCTACCTCCAGCCTGTAAAACACATAAGCAGCCCCAGACCAAATCAGAAGACAATATCAAATTATATCACCTCACTCCAGAGTTAAAAAGAACACAACCGCCCCCAGACAACACGAGTTACTACCATCGAGAAGACACGCCCTCTAACACCAGCTTATCCATCAACATAACCAATTCCAAAGTCCAACAGAAGAAGAAAAGCGAAGAAGAGAAATCCATCAAGAAATGGCACTATAAGCAAATAAGTATATCCCCCCTCTCCAAGCCACAAGGAACTAACCGCCCTACAACATCCTACCCCTAGGCGCCTTTCTGATGCTCAACCTCATCACCCCCGAGACCCTGAGAAACGGTATGACTATGATGGAAGATTTTAGGAAGAGGAGGAAGAAGAACACACTCCAACTCCTGTTCCATCTCCGAAAAACACCAGATCACGAACGAAGAATACAGAGAAAAAACAAGAATACCCAAGGGACCTACCAAACACTGATCACCTGGACTTCAAGAACCTCAAAAGCATCCTTACAAAAGAAGATGAAAAACGAATAACTCGAGATGTCTATGAGTGCATCAGAAGTATGGACACAGAAACAACAGGCTACTTCTTCACGGCTTTTTGCAATGTAGCAAGAACAAAGAAACCCAACGATAACTGGATATGGGTGGAAATGAAGGAGAAATATGACATCAATAAATACTGCCAAATTAATAACCTCCCCCTATAGAATATAACACACAATGATAGCCAACACTATATTTCAACTGAAATGTTAAATAGACTCAAAATAAACTTTTAAATACAGAATAGACTCAAATAATAACTCTTAACTTCATTAAAATAATGTAATATAGTAATACCTTTGGTGTATTACAGTTGCCCTAACCTTAATAAAGCAAGGTGGTATGCCCACTAACCTTTAATCTACTACTTTCTTTCATAATTTCCTACTTTACCTTCCTGACCAAACCTCTACTTTTCCTCCCCCTTCCCCCGCTAGGAAAAAAAAAAAAAAAAAAAAAAAAAAATCAACATTTCTTTCAAAATTTCCTACTTTACCTTCCTGACCAAACTTCTACTTGTCCTCCCCCTTCCCCCGCTAGGGAAAAAAAAAAAAAAAAAAAAAAAAATCGACGCAGTCAACACCAACCCACCTGCAGAGACTCCTTCACCTCCTTCAATACCTGAAAAAGGTGCCTCCATGCCCCTCATTGAAATCGAACCAGTGAGACAGGTAGAGGAGAAGAAACCAGTCATCCCCAAGACTCCTCACCAATAATATTGTTCTTGGATATCTGCCTACCACACCTGTCTAAGGACCACAACATGACAATGAGTAATGCTTACAAGGACTGCGTCACACCTGAATACGATTCCTGAGCTACTGCATGTTAGACTGGAAGAAGGAAGGGTGCAATTGCTATTTTCACACAAAAGGCAAATACAACTACATCGAATGCAGCCTAACAGTGGAGCAAGCTCTGAAGCAAGGCTTCCCGGACCTCACGAGGAAGTAAAATCACCACCACCACCCATCACCCTCACCAACACCTCATCACCAGCGGGCTATTAGTACGGGACTCCCAGTCAGGCCGGGAGGATTAATATATGGCCTTAAATTCCCTACCCGTACAATAGCCCACAGTTCCAGCCGCCCAGCTCTCGACCCACTGCCTCCCTGGTCGGGTTCAGCCGTCTTCGTAGTAATGCCGATCTCCCAAACAATGAAAACCCTCAGCTCCAGTTAAGCCTGGACACCTTTTTCTCCTGCTAAAATTCACTTCATCCAACTAATTCTTGTCCTATCCCCACTTCCCCCTAACCCCCTGTCACTACTCAATTTGACTATAGGATCGACATCATTCTGAGTTGAGCAGCCACACCGAGCAGAGCTACATATCCTCCTCTCTTCACCACCACCACAATGCCCCCCGCAACTTCCACACTCGTTGCCGGCACTGTAAAGTGGTTTAATGTGAAGAAGGGCTTTGGATTTATCACCAGGGATGACAACAGCACTGATATTTTTGTACACCACAAAAATATTAAGAAAAACAACCCCAGGAAGTCTGTACCCTCTCTAGGTGACGGAGAGAGGGTAAAATTCCACACCAAAACAGGGGCAAGAGGTCCTGAGGCCACTCTCTGGTCACAGGACCCAGGGGCAAAACAGTCAAGGGCTCACATCATGCCCGAGACTTGAAGGAGAGGCAGGCTATTATGAAAAAGGTTGACAGACTAAAGAGCATGGACCTGCCTAATGATATATCAATTAAGATCGATATTATCATCAGGGCGGCCGTGGCTCTTGCTGGAGGAAACAATTTAACTCCCTCCTCCAGCAATACCTACCTGCCCTCCTTCAGGCCAACAATCTCCCAGGTATTCTTGTACCAGGAGGGTTGTTGGACAATGCCCAGAGGGGTCCTGTCAGAGAGAGACCTACTCCACAGAGGCGCTTGACCATCAAAGCGCCTCTAAACAGAAAAAACTGTCTCCCTGAACCTGAAGCAGTAACTCCAGAAGCTGATCCTGTAGAAGCTACTGGAGGAGCTGCTGAAGAAACCAACTCAACTCCGACACCTGCAGCAGAAGAAGAAGAGGCGATGGAGGAGACCCCTGCAGTAAACACCAACCCACCTGCAGAGCCTCCTTCACCTCCTTCAAAACCTGAAAAAGGTGCCTCCATGCCCCTCATTGAAATCGAACCAGTGAGACAGGTAGAGGAAAAGATACCAGTCACCCCAAAGACCCCTCACCAATTGTTCTTGGATATCTGCCTAATCTGTTAGTATAATGGGGGACTACAGTCTCGTGTGTTTTTCCTTCCTCAGTTCATTGTCTCTTTAAGTGTAAATTTAACTATGTGAAAGTGTGTACTCAAGTGTTATAAATTCATACGTGTTGTGAATTAGTGTGGAGTTGAATTATAACATGTATCCATTAGTTACTCATAAAATTGAGAGAAATTGATTAATCTCAAGAATGACAAGCAGCACCGCAACTAAAATTTAAATTAATTGATAAATTCTTTTAATTTGGGATGTTTATATACCTTTATGTATATTCATATTAACTATCATGTTTGTACTAAACATCTATATTTTAATTGCTTTAGATTAAACATGAAAATAAAATATTATTGATATTACCTGTTCCTTTAATGCAATTTGTTGGTCAAATTTGCTCATATATGAATAAAACTCAGACATTAACATTTTGTTCTGTTGCACCTAATATAAAACAATATAATGGATCGTGATTCAATTAGTTTAATGAACACCTTCCTTACACAAGTAAATTGCATTAGTCCTTCTGCGGTAGACTGTGATTGATCAGTATGAGGGAGTTAGAGTGCGGGCTCCGGCGAGGTAGGCATACTTACCTGGCACAGGAGATACCGTGATCATAAAGGCGGTTTTCCCAGGGCGAGGCCCACCATTGCACTCCGGTGGTGCTGACCCTTGCGATAAACCCAAATGTGGTTTACTCGGGTGCGAAATTTTTGGTAGCGGGGGACTGCGTTCGCGCTATCCCCCATATAACACAAATATCAAATTACATGTTTATAAGGAACTTACTAGCATCACAAGTAGTTTTGGTATAAGATGCAAGTATTTTAAACTTATTTCAAATATGAAGCTCGCACATATATATTTGTTTGTTATATAATTGTCTTCAAAACAAGTGCATTTATATGCAGCCCAGAGTTTTGGTCTGAAACTCTCGCACAACATTCCTTAAAACCTATACAACTTACCTATCATAGCATACCCAAAATTAAACCAAGTTGGGTCAATTGCTATTTTATTCACAGGAGTTTTAGTTATAGTGAAAAATCTAAGCAAATATCGGCTATATGATAAAGGCCATTATACTCTAATTACTGTTTCGATTATCCCACTGTATGGAAACCCAAGGAATGTATTTACTTTGCATGAGATACGAAGGCTTGTTCCTCCTTTATTAATTGCAGGCTCTCTATTGCTAGCCAGGATAAAAATGACACCTAAATGGCACGACAGGTCATACAATTTACAAAAAAATAGGGCGAATGGTCGTATATAATCGCCAAACTATTGGAGCAAATCTCTTACAATCTCTAAACTAACATGGCTAAACGTGATGGATAAGGGTGTCCATAAAAAACCTTCCTTCAAATCCTTAGTAGCTAATTTTTCGATGCTCGTGAAATTTTTTGAAAATGTATTATACCTCTGCATCATAACTATATACAACCGGGTTTCATAATTAACATCATAAATTTCACCACACATTCTTCGTAAAGGGTAAGTAATCAACAAAACCGATACATCAGCTAGGAATGTAATAGAACCCCAGTCACATATATATGTTAGTAATTATGATAGCATTGACTGCAGTGAAATCGAAGAAAATAATAAGTTAGTTATAAACGATAGACAATTAGTTACAAAATATAGTAATAAGTTGAGGGTAAATTATACAAATTGTAGAAGTTTATGTAACAAAATGGATCAGCTTAGGGCAATTGTTAGCAAGGAAAATATAGACATTATAGCGCTTACAGAAACCTGGATAAATACTGACTCTAGACATCTATTAGCAGAATTTCATATGCCAGGATACAATTTATTTAAATATGACAGAACAGACAGAAGGGGAGGTGGAGTTGCAATTTATGTTAGGGATACTTTAAAATGTTGCCTTAGATCAGATATTAAAACAAATAGCGGAAATGAAAGTGTGTGGGTAGAGATTAGCGGGCAAGGTGAGACAATTATTTTGGGAACCATTTATAGGGCACCCTGTCTTTGTCGAAATTTAGGCAAATTATTATGGGAAGAAATCAGTAAGGCATCTCAGAATAATAATGTTTGCATTTTAGGCGACTGTAATCTTCCAGGTATAGACTGGGTTAATCAAACTAGCAATAACGAATCCGAAGATTTTCTTGAAGTAATATTAGACAACTTTCTCTTTCAATTTGTAAATTCGCCAACTAGAGGATATAATATTCTTGACCTAGTTCTTAGCAACAAAGAAAATTGGATAACAAATTTAGAAGTGGGTGACCAGCTAGGGAACAGTGACCATAAATCAATATATTTATCTATAGAATTAAATTGTAAACCAACGGAAAATAAGGTTCTTATCCCTGACTTTAGAAAAGCCAATTTTAGGGGATTAAAACGATCACTCAGAATTAAAAGTGAGGCAGGAGATTTAGGTCAAGTAAGCCGATTAGTTCCAGCAGAACAGAGAGGTCAGGGCCAGGTGGGTCACACAGCTGAGATAGTTAGACAACCAACTGAAAATTTAAATAGTGTGTATAATCAGTTCATCTCTGCCTTACAGAGCGAACAAGATAAATATAATACCAAAAAGAAAATTTAGATCACATACAAGCCAACCAAAATGTATGACAAATAAATTAGTAGATCTTATAGGTAGAAAGAGAGCTAGGTGTAGGCCTATACAGAAAAATACAGAAAGGCGAAATCCACCTTATAGGATATCACCATAACTTGTCGAGGCAAGTAAAGAAGGAAATTAGGAAGGAAACAAGAAACTACGAAATCAAGGTAGCAAATTAATCCAAAAACAACCCTAAAGCATTTTATCAATTGTATAAATCTAAGGTAAAGGGTACTGTTATGCCAGGTTTTTACTGGGGTTTAATTGGTTTTGATCAAGTGGGCTCTTCCTAACTGGAGAAGTTATATTGTTTTACCACAGACACAGAAAGACAATAGAGGATAATTATCACAAGTCGTGTATTCATATTCCGTTTATTTGCACAAGAATATCGCATACGTAAAAGCTAGAACAATAATGGTCAAGAACAAAACAATTAAAGTGAACGAACGAGGCTCCACTACGTCTGACTCGCAAGACTGGATTATTCTATGCTATATCTAAGTAAGTATTAGGGACCGCTTTCTAACTGAAAGATTACACTTGTCCTGTATTTATTTCAGAGATAAGAGTAGCACTCCTTTCAATCGAGGATTTACACTTGTGCTTAGAAAGGTTATATAGTAATAAGATATGTGAACTTTTGGTATTTACCTGCGTAGAGTGGTTCTGGAGTGTGGGAGGTAAACGTAATTATTTTCCTGAGGTTAAATCACTGTGGTGCTTACGCATAAGTTAACTTGAATTTATTTGTTATTAATTTTAGCAGAATTATTATCAGTACTTCCCTAATTTCTTTGAGTTTCACTAGAGCTTCCTTTCTCTCGCTGTTATATACGTGCGTAGTATCCGATGTTTCCAGAATACCTTTTATCATATATGCAGTAGATATATTTTAATTACTTTCACTTTCGATCTTTATATACTTTCTCTCTGATAATACGCCAAGTATAATTTCTCTTCACAGTTAGATCTATAACTTTTACGGTATAATAACTTCACTTTCGATGTGTAGAATAATTAATCCAATGGGTGTAGAATTAGTAATCCAATCTGGGGTAGATCCGCTGGCCGTGGGGTTGTCCTGACGCCACTGGGTTCCCACAGTGTAACTCGAGTACTGTACTTTGGTTTGGGACCTTAAATAACTAAATTGCCTAGCCCAAGCCGTGACAAAATAGCATCGAGCGAACGCAGGAGTGAACTCCCGTCTACTCTGGTCTTTATAAATACTTTGATGAATTTCTTGTGGTTTGGTCTATCCTGGATAAAGCTAGTTAGTACCTGACTGTCTGCTTATATCCACAATAGCGCCGGGGTTGAGGTAGGCCAAGAATATTAGATTACTTCACCCAGAAGGCTCTAATAAACCAGCTTGTTGATACCCACTAAAAAGAATTAGTATAATGGGTGACTACAGTCTCGTAATTGTGTCTACGCCTTGCGATCAACTGAACCAACTCTTCAACCGTGTCCTAAACTTTCGAATCTATCCTTTTACCCGGGGTGTCAAGAACAGCTCTAGATTGAGATGTCGATCCTAAAATCTTTCGTCATAGTCATACCGTTTCTCAGGGCCTCGGGGGTGATGTGGTTGAGCATCAGAAAGGCACCTAGGGGTAGGATGTTGTAGGGTGGTTAGTTCCTTGTGGCAAGGAGAGGGGTGATAGTACTTATTTACTTCTAGTGCCATTTCTTGATTAATTTCTCTTCTTCGCTTTTCTTCTTCTGTTGGACTTTGGAATTGGTTATGTTGATGGATAAGTTTTTCCCTGGTGTTAGAGGGCGTGTCATCTCGATGGTAGTAACTCGTGTTGTCTGGGGGCGGTTGTGTCCTTTTTAACTCTGGGGTGAGGTGATATACAGTACTATGATATTGTCTTCTGATTTGGTCTGGGGCTGCCTATGTGTTTTACAGGCTGGAGGTAGATGGAGTGGACAGTGGTTGCAAGTTTGTAGGTTTGGGGTGTTGCAGGAGAAGTGTAATATCGGCGAGAACTGATCACATGTTATCTTCTGCCCTGCACAGGTATATAATTGTTATCTTTGAGTCGACGTTTTCTCTGATGCGGGAGAGGTGTGGTAGAGAGAGAAAACGACTTGTAGTGGTGAATGCTTGGGTAACTGTTTCTCTGTTATTTCAGATACAGTAGGGCATCTTAAGAATGTGATAGGGGAGATTACAGATGATGAGTTAGAAATGTGCAATACTCTAAATAGTCATTTCCTTTCTGTTTTTACAAACTAAAATTTAGATCAAGTTCCAGTAGTCAACCAAGTTTTTAACGGTAGTATAGACGAACTATTAAGCACAGTTCAGGTCACAGTGACGAAGTATTAAGGAAATAGATAGACTAAAACCTCAGAAATCTCCAGGTCCAGATGAGGTGTATGTTAGGGTATTAAAAGAATGCAAGGAAGAATTAAGTTACCCATTAACTCACCTATTTAATAATTCACTAGCTTTAGGCTATAGTTCCTGATTCATGGAAGCTCGCAAATATAATTCCGATATTTAAAAAAGGTGATAAGTCCATAGCATCAAATTACCGTCCTATTAGTGTCACATCAATAATAGGGAAATTGCTAGAATCAATTATTGCCAGGAAAATTAGAAATCACTTAGATATGTTCAAGTTAATAAAACCCTCTCAACATGGTTTCACTCCAGGACGATCCTGCCTAACAAATTTACTCAGTTTTTTCTCCGAGGTTTATGAAGCGGTAGATAACGACAAGTCATATGATATAGTTTACTTAGACTTCAGTAAGGCCTTTGATAGAGTTCCACATGAAAGGCTGTTAAGGAAGATAGAAGGACATGGTATCGTATAAATACGATAGGCTATGACTCTTTTGTGATCCCGTATGTTTCTGTGACATCACGGTCGTTCCCACTGCACGGCGTAGGACGAGTAGATCGTATATTATATGATTGTAAGTAAGTTAAGATTGTAAACGCCTAATATGCTATTAAGCAATATTGACATGGTCTTATGATGTATATATGAATTTATCGTATATATTAATATAATTTATCGTATAGAGCAACCTAGATGCGGTACGATAATTTACGCTCCTGGCGTTTGCCAAGGCAGCAAGATGTGCCTCTGACGAAGACAGCTCAGAGCCTTCACGAACACCAACCAGTTAACATCTAATTTCCGCCTTCAGTTCATCGCGCTATTGTGCCTCTAATCACAATACACTGACAGCAATACAAACAGCTACACCATCACAACGCTCTCATCGACGCCATGACTGACTGACAGATAAGCATAATATTCATGTCCATTCCCATGTAATCATTTATTCTTTCTTTCACTTGACTCGGGACCGGTGTCTTGCCTCCCCATTGTCCGCCATATTGGGTAAACGTTCTCCCTTGCCTCATTGCCACGTGGAACTATTGGTGAGTTAATTCCTTGCTAATATTAACACTTATAACCTTACCCTATATGTAAATTATTATGTGAGACCTTTGGATATAAATTAGCTTGTTTTAGATTGAATTCAGTTTAAATATGGAGTAAATTTAATTTAGATTGATTTTATTTTGATTCATTATAGCTTAGCATATTTAACTTCCATTGATAGTTTACCACATTGGTGCCCAGACCTCGGGAATTAGCTACCAGTATGGAATTTTTAAGGCAATGAGCAAGGGGACATAATTATAACAGGATGCAGGAACAACTCTTGATAATCTGGGGTCAATATTAAGGAGCCGGACCACAGCTGGGATCTCATTTCTAATGGTAGGTTTGGGTTCCTATCATGTTATGCTTCATTGCTATATATTTTTTATCCACCGGAATTTTTTTCTTTTTCTTGACTTTATTTTTTTTTAGCATTAACCTAACCAAAAAACCTAACCTAACCTAACCTAACATAATAGCCCCCAAATACATTTAGGTTAGGTTTTTTGGTTTTTTGGTTAGGTGAATGCTAAAAAAAAAAAAAAAAAAAAAAAGAGCCAAGAAAAAAAAATGTCGGTGGATAAAAAGTATATAGCAATGAAGCATAACATGATAGGAACCCAAAACTACCATTAGAAATGAGATCCCAGCTGTGGTCTGGCTCCTTTATATTTACCTAATCTGGTAGGACTAGCCAAGCGGTGGTTAGAGCCGGAATGCAGGGTCGCATTGTTGCACCTGCCTAAGTCCTGCATCCCACCCATCATCTTCCCCCAATAATTTTCTTTTTCATTTCAGACTTCTTATGACTCATGACCTGACCTAACATTTTTTCTTGTTCAATATGACCCTTTAGTAGGTATTGCTATTTTGTGTACTATTTTTTCTCCATAACATAGAAGTCCGCCGGTCGGCGTCTCTTAACTAGACTACTTTTTTGCCGTTATTTTTGTAACATTTAGATAAATAGCCTACTGGCTTACATGCAAAATGAGTAAACAGGAAGAGACACCGTCTAGTGGGGTGCTGAGCAAGGCCCCTAAAAATCAAAGGGCGGGACTTCAGGGAGTATTAAATAGGCTAATTGGAGATGTCAACACTTTCATCACTACTGCTAACCTCGAGGAATTAGAAGATAGATTAGACAATGTCCAGGCTACCCACGGTCGTATTATGGCTCTGAGTGAGGTGATTGTGGCAGGCATGACAGAGGAGGAAGAGATAGTTACAGAGTGTGATAATCGCGCCCTCTATGATAACTTTTATGCCCTGTTTTTCTACAGGTTTAACTTGGGTAATGTGAGTTCTAAATTGACTGGGTATATAAGGCTGCATGCACAATACAAGATATGAGGAATAGAGAACACAAAGAAACACATGGTAGCAAGTTACATGATCACGTTTATTGATATACCACTGCAGAATACTTGTGTAAGACAATATAATAGAATTGAACAACACTAGCATAAGTGGATCTGGATGGAGCCTAGTCTCCCACTTCCAACGTTCAGGTATTAATCTTCTGATCACTGGCTTTGATTTCACAGGTTTATATACCGAAGACCATCAATGTTACTTATGGATTCATATTCACTGTTAGATTTATTACTGGTAGCTCTGGTGCACAAGTAGTAGTTCACAGACTAGATTAGACACGTATTTTAGAGCACGGGAATTCTAGTAACCTCAGGGGGTACTGATCTAAGTTTTATATCCTTGTCTCAGAAATACATAGAACGCAAATCAGTGGGCGAACGTTAGATATCACTAGAGTTTTAATATCTGAATAAGGTAATTACGAGAGTCAAGGTCGCCTGTTAATTAAAGAGCACTGATCGCTTAGTACGTCCCAAATGGAATGGTTAAGTATGAATTACACTGGGCAAGGTCTTAGCCACTTCGTAGAAATATTAATTAGTGAATCTAAAACAGCACAGTAATATGTAGTACTGCTAAAGGGAATCTTGGGTAGTATCTGATGGGTCTGGTCCTGGTTATCTTGCGTCCATGATGTTGGGGGCTAACGACTGGTTCCGCGGCCGTCCAGGGGGGCCATATGTGTGAAGTTCTTCAATACGTGGGCAGGTCCTTCTATCCAAATCTGCCACGGAGTCTGCCGGCTCTGGGATCTCACTCTGGAACAACACAAGGGCAGAGCTAGAAATTAACTGCAGGGTAGTGACCCCTGGTTGGTGTCTAGCTTTCAACTGATTTGACTGGGGGCGGGAGTTAGATTTATAGGCTCGGTTCTGGACCCTGTAGACAGTAGGGATCTCGAGTCTTATGGACTTAATTGAGCTCTCAATAGATATGGGGACTAGGTAAGATGGTATTTACTGTTGTGGCACAGGGCGATAGGAAGCCTTTATATTTTCATATAACTGAGCCTTAGTAAGAGGTACTATTTTGGCTATACTGGACGTATTTAGGGGAGAGAGACTGGATCTACTTTGCGAGGAGGATGGGGACAGCTGTGATAGGAGCGTCTCTCTAGATTGTTCAATCTTCATTCTATGGTATAGCTGAGGTGCTAATTTAGTGATCAGAGCATGCAAGAAAGGTAAATGGTATATTGTGAGGTAATAGAGGTTAGTAAAGGTGTTAGTCATTCATGGTTAGTTCATTGATAGGAAGAATTCCTGTGCTACCTGGCAATGACTCGAAAGTCAAAACAGGGGCCAGGTACACCTCCGCGGGGGTGGGGGTCTCCCTCCTCGGGTGGGCAAAAAGGGGGAGCTGGGCGCCCTCTCTCTGATATAGTCGTCCGGCGGCTGTGGCTAGGGGCTTGCCATATCACCAGTGTTTGTAATAACCCTCTGTGTATGAGACAGATGTGAGTGTCTTTAATACCAAAACCGAAGGTGCCTTAGCTAGCTGGTTTTACTCGGCTGGTTGTTAATTGTAGGGTTTGCTGGATATGGTGGAGACTGGGTTGCTAACTCTGCCACATTTATCTGGAAGTATGGCAATAGAAGTTAGTTACTGGCGGGGCGGCTAGCCTCGCACCGACGACCATTGGGTGCAGGGTTGTGAATGTGTTGTAAGAGAATAGATGGCATGCAAGGGGCTAGTAAAGTTCTAATGTTGTTCTGGCCTACTAAGTGAAGGTAGGCTGGATAGGAGTATATATATAAAAGGTTGGAGAGCGTTAGTAACGGACAATTCAAGGATCTTCAAGAGGTATGAGAGAGAGGCTAGGTCGGACAAGAGTCGAGAAGCGCGGGTGTCTTAATGAGAGGGGGGGGAGAGTTCAAGGGCTACAGGGAAATTTTGCCCCTAAGGTCCCTGGGCGTGGGGGTGGCATTAGGCTACAATTGATATGGAAGATTGAAAAGGCAGTAGAATACGTTAGCCAAATGCTACCGGGGAATGCAACTATGGGGTGGTATAGGAGTCTGGAAAAGATAGAGTTATGTGATCAGTCCGAGGGTTATGGATACTATTAGTTGGCCCTGGGAACTGCGTTTTCTATTAAATATAAATATCAACAACAGCGGCAGTTCGTAGGGGTACTTAGTTATTGTTTCGGGGTACTTATGACAGATACTGATAACCAGGTTATCTTATATAATCTCTGGTTGGGGTAAGAGGTGTAAGACACGAAGTAAATTGGCGTAGTGTGGACTGTGGATACGAAGGAGGCAAGGGGAAGACGTATGACAATTGTGGAAAGTAAATGGAAAAAGGTGAACACAATGGCGGATAAAATACTTAACCTAAAGGATTGCATACATCGATGAACGATGACATTATAGTCGTCGTCCTAATAAGGTGATGAAACCTGGTTGATCTGTACTTGGCACAATACGACACAAGGACACTGCCGCTATGTCGCATCAATGCTGGTGGCAGTTAATATTATAGACTTAGTTACTAGAGGAACAATGCAAGGGGCGACTGAGCACGGGTTACACATATCTATACTCGTCATGGAAAATGATATAAGAGGTCTAGGGACAAGCGTGGGTGTTTGAACTTCTAAGATATATAACATCTACTTCTCGGATGCAAGAACATACATAGATATAATTATGGCTGTCTGATGTGTTGGCATTGGCTCAACGTCGGGACAGGCATGGGTGTTTTTAATATGAATGTATATTCCTGTTCATCATCTTTGTAGCAAGGACAGTGCCGCTATGTCGTATCAATGCTGGTGGCAGTTAATATTATAGACTTAGTTACTAGAGGAACAATGCAAGGGGCGACTGAGCACGGGTTACACATATCTATACTCGTCATGGAAAATGATATACGAGGTCTAGGGACAGCGTGGGTGTTTTAACTTCTAAGATATATAACATCTACTTCTCGGATGCAAGAACATACATAGATATAATTATGGCTGTCTGATGTGTTGGCATTGGCTCAACGTCGGGACAGGCATGGGTGTTTTTAATATGAATGTATATTCCTGTTCATCATCTTTGTAGTTAGGAGTGTAGGACACGAGGGGGTTAGTGTACGTGAGGTGTGGAAAATGGTCAGTTTAGAAAAGGTAAATGGGTGTGTCCTGGAGCTGTTTAGCCCTGCGGGCTTGGGCCTGTCTGAAATGGCTGGCTCGGTCAGCTGGTCCTTTCGTTCTGTGGACCTTTCCTTTGGTGTTTCTGTGTGGTGTTCGTTCATGGCTTCTGTGGTGGGCTTCTCGTTCTGGGGCATTTTAATAACCTGTCTTTAGAGCGAAGCACATATTACAGCGTGCTGTCGCAAGTAAGAAGGGAGGCGAGAACGAGACCCATAGAAGGGTTGACCCAAAACACACTGTGCACCTCCCAAAGCTTAATCTTCCTACATTTGGGGGCAAATTGACTGAGTGGTTAGCTTTTTGGGACGTATTTCGGTCTACAGTACATGAATCCTCTTTGGATAATGTCATCAAGTTTCACTACCTGAAGGGACAAATGGAAGGAGAGGCCTTCCATTTGATAGAGGGTTTTGCGGTAGTGGGTGATAGTTATCTTGAGGCAGTACAATTATTAAAGTCCACATACGGGGATCAAGAGCAGTTGAAGATGGCCCATGTCGTTGCCTTGTTAAAGCTCGCAGAACCACAGTATAAGGTTGAGGAGTTAGCAAATTTTAGGGAAAATATGGCGTGCCATACTCGATCGCTAGACACCCTAGGGCTCACCACACAGGAAATGATAGTCATTATCTTATGTCAGAAGCTTCCTATGGCAATACTTGATAAGCTTAGATCGTTTGATCTGGGGAGTTCAAACCTCAGTTCAGTAAAGAAATTAATAATCTACAATTGAACAAAGGGAGAATGTATGTGTCGGGAGGGAGTGAGAATGTGGAGAAGAGGGGAACTGTAAGCATGACGGTGGGGTCTAAAGAAAAGAAAGAGGGTACGTATAAGAAACCTGCTCAGATTCTGTGTAAGCTATGTAACAACAAACATAAATGGAGTTTCTGTGTAAAATACCCCACAAATGAGACAAAACTAGCACAGGCAAAGAGATTGAAGCTATGTGTAGGTTGTCTAAGTAAGGAACATGGTAAGCAGGGACAATGTACTGCTACATACTTAAGGCCCTGTCACCACTACAAAGGACATCACTTTGATAAGTTGTGTCCTACGGCAGATAAAGTCAAAGACGTCAAACCAGAGGGTACTACAACTGTGACACATGGTAGCACGCAAGACACCACTATATTGCCCACAATACAGATTCCCATGGAAGGTAATGACAGTAACAAAGTTTGTCGGGTACTTCTAGATCAAGGGTCTCAACGTTCCTTTATAAAGAGGTCCGTCTTAGTGGGACTGAAGCACCGAATCGTAGGGGCTGAGAATCTTCGATTGCAGGGCTTCACAGGGGTTACTGACAAACAAGACTACGAGATAGCGGAGATATCATATTACTACCGTAAAACCCGGTACTTTATGACATGTATCGTAGTAGACACCCTACCAGAATATGTATCTGTAGGAGTGAAGAAGGTGGAACACGCATTACGTAGCAAAGGGGTTAACTTGTCAGATCCCATGGGAGATCAGAGTGAGGTGCATGTTCTACTTGGTGTGGATCATTATTATGATGTAGTATACCCTGGATTTAAAAAGATGTGGTGTAATTTTAATCCCCACTAAATTTGGCTATTGCATGAGCGGAAAGGTGCATACTACACAGTCAAATGTCCTGGTCGACACGGTCTCGATATTAAGAGTCAATGTAACCGCGGCAGAGGAGTTGGGAAGGGAGGATTCCCAACCTAGTGACCCTAAAATGACTGCCGAGTTCGACCTGGAGCGACTGTGGAGATTGGATCACATAGGCATTAATCCTATGGAGACTGATTATGACTCTGAAGTTGCGTTGAAAAGGTTTGACGAGTCTGCGAGCTACTGTGCCTCAGACAACCAATATAAAGTTAGTTTACCCTGGAAGAACAGTGAGATAAGCCTGCCTACCAACTATGGTTTGGCATTAGGTCGCTTGCGCGCATTACAGCGTAAATTAACTAGTGAACCGAGCACGCGCCAGGTGTATGACGATGTATTTCGGAGTTATGAAGATAGGGGCTTTATTGAGAGAGTCGATGTCAAGGAACCGATTAAGAAGGGAAGGGTTCACTATCTGGCCCATCATGGGGTGAGATAAGACAGCGTCACCACACCAATACGGGTGGTGTATGACTGCTCTGCCCACCAAGGTCAACAACCCAGTCTAAATGACTACCTGCTGACTGGTCCGTCCATGGTGTCGGACCTGTTCCAACATCTATTGCGGTTTAGGCTGGGGAAGTACGCATATACTAGTGACATCGAGAAAGCATTCATGATGGTCAAGCTAAAAGAGGAAGATAGAGATGTTACCCACTTTCTTTGGTTCAGCGACATTAGCGACTCTGAAAGTCCGGTCATAATCTACCGTTTTCGGGTTGTACTCTTTGGGGCAACATGTTCACAGTTTTTGTTAAATGCCACAATAAAAAAACATCTAGCAGATACTCGTGAGGACACAAGTAAACTATCTCGCGGATTATATATAGACAATTTGCAGGGTTCTAGTGATAGTCAAGATGATTTGTTGCATACATACTGGCAAGCACGCAGATTGTTTACAGAAGCACATTTATTTCTCCGCGAGGGGGTTACTAATAGTGAAGATCTTCAGAGTTTGATACAGGTGGACGGTACGGCATCTCATAACTAGGAAAAGTCCAGAAATTTGGGGATGATCTGGCAACCTAAACATGACATACTAACTTTTCAAACAAGGTCTTTTGCTCAGCAGACGGGAGCGCACACAAAAAGAAGTCTGTTGAGCAACGTTGCGCAATTTTGTTATCCTTTGGGTCTAGCATTACCCGTTACCATAAGAGCTAGGATTCTAATGCAGGAAGTTTGGAGACGTAAAATAGGATGGGATGACAATTTGCCCGAGGACCTGAATGACCACGGGACATTGTTGTTGAATGAGTATGACATCCTAAGTACTAAACCTTTACCTCGTAAAGTGGCGGCGTTCGGTGACGTTACGTTACACACGTTTTGCGATGCTAGCGCCACGGCATACGGGGTAGCCATATATGTCGTTACTTCATTTGGGGCACATTTAGTTACAGCCCGGGCCAAGGTAGCCCCGGTTAAAAAGGTAACTATACCTAAAATGTAATTGACTGCCATGCTGCTATTAGCACGTCTGGTGCAACATGTACGCGCAGCATACGAGAGCGAGTTAAACATTGAAATCGTTCACGTTTGGTGCGATAGTCAGGTTGCACTCAACTGGATACATAGCAAGAAATCTCTGCCAGTTTATGTGAGAAATAGGGTAGATGAGATTAGGGCCCCTATTGCCGGACGTTGATTATCACTATGTAAATACAAAAGACAACCTTAGTGATCTCATAACTAGGGGTATAACGGCTAGCCAGTTAGTGAAGTCCGAATTGTGGTGGCATGGTCCAAAGTGGCTGCTCCATGAAAGTGAATGGACGATTTGGCATGCTGTTGGTGAGGGACTTCTGCCACTGGAAACAGTGGCAGTTACAGCCCAACAAAATGAGCCACCGGGTCCAATAATAGAGTGGGCAAGATTCGGTGACTATAATAAACTAGTCAGAGTTGTCGCTTGGGTGTTGCGATATGTATCCAATATCAAGCTTAAAGTAACGGGCCAACTCTGCAACAGGGGTCACAACATTGATGCTCATGAATATAAAGCAGCTGAAGTAACTTTGATGAAGTGGGTTCAATCAGAAACCTTTTCCAATGAATTAGAATCTTTGAAAAGCTCGAGTAAGACTATAATACCTAATCTAGTGTGTCAACTAAGGTTGCACCTAGATAATGACCTCATCAGGTGTGAGGCTTGCCTGAAGTGGTCGGGTGTAACGGACGGCACAAACCGTCCTATACTTATGCCAACAAGACATCACGTTACTGATCTATTGATCATACGTGCACATAGGGAAGTAAAACACTATGGGGTATGTCATATTATATCAAATTTATGTCTCGCATGGTGGATACCCAGAGTTCGACAAGTAGCTCGACGTGTAGTAAGAAAATTTGTAATATGCCAGAGACTAAAGGGTAAACCATATGCAACTGGACCAGCTCAACCTCTACCTGTATGCCGTGTAAAGCACATAGAACCTTTCCAAGCTGTAGGGTTAGATTACACAGGGGCATTGAAGACAAGAGAGCACGAGAAGGTTTATATATTATTGTTTACCTGTGCAACGTCTCTAGCGGTACACCTAGAACTATGTGATAATATGTATAATATTTATGCTGGCGTTTAGACGGTTTTGTGCCCGTCGTTCATTCCCTCAACTCATTCTTAGCGACAATGCTCCCACTTATGTCCAGGCATCAAAATATCTAAAGGATATGAGTAGTAATCCTACAATCATAACTTTTTTGGGAGAGAAGAAGTGCGAATGGAGGTTCATTCCAGTTAAGGCACCTTGGTTTGGTGGAATGTGGGAATGGTGTGTCGGCATAGTAAAGTCAGGACTCCGAGCGGTAGTAGGACGTGCTCTATTAAAGAAGAGTGAGTTGACGACAGTCCTCACAGAGATAGAGGCAGTCGTGAACGATCGTCCGCTTACATATCCGTACACCGACCTGCAAGAACCACTACCATTAACGCCAGCTCACTTGCTATATGGAAAACCATTGACTGCGTTTCCATCTGATTTCCAATCCATAGTAGAGTTAGAGGATCCCTCGTTGTACTCTGAGGTAGCGGTGTCTAAGAGATATATCGAGGATAATAGAAGATTTTAGAAAATGGTGGATTAATGAATATCTGCTAGCATTGTGGGAAAGGAGTGGTACACCCTCTGGTAGACCGACGGCACCTACTGTTGGTGAAGTAGTTTTTAATTAAAGAAGATAGTCCTCGTTTATACTGGAAATTGGGCCGCGTGTTGGAGGTATACAAGGGGGAAGATTCTGTAGAGCGGGTGGCACTATTGAGGACGGCCACTGGAACTACTGTTCGTCCTATCGCCCGTTTGTACGTTTTGGAGCTCGATTCCACTTTACAATCGGAGACTCCACCTGTTATTGCTGGGTCCGAGAATTCTCAAAATAATGACTCACCTCTTACTGATGGTAATCAATCTTGGACCGGGACGCGTCCCAGACGTGCTGCTGCTGGCGCCGTCGACATGTGGCGTCAGAAGATAGCCTCTGGGCAACTTTAAGTTTAAGGTGGGGTTCAGGTATTTTTTTGTGGGGGGAGTGTATCGTATAATTATAAAAGATAGGCTATGACTCTTTTGTGATCCCGTATGTCTCTGTGACGTCATGGTCGTTCCCACTGCATGGCGTAGGACGAGTAGATCGTATATTATATGATTATAAGTAAGTTAAGATTGTAAAGGCCTAATATGCTATTAAGCAATATTGACATGGTCTTATGTTGTATATATGAATTTATCGTATATATTAATATAATTTATCGTATAGATCAACCTAGATTCGGTACGATAATTTAGGCTCCTGGCGTTTGCCAAGGCAGCAAGGCTTGCCTCTGAGGAAGACAGCTCAGAGCCTTCACGAACACCAACCAGTTAACATCTAATTTTCGCCTTCAGTTGATCGCGCTATTGTGCCTCTAATCACAATACACTGACAGCAATACAAACAGCTACACCATCACGACGCTCTCATCGACGCCATGACTGACTGACAGATAAGCATATTATTCATGTCCATTCCCATGCAATCATTTATTCTTTCTTTCACTTGACTCGAGTCTCGGGACTGGTGTCTTGCCTCCCCATTGTCCGCCATATTGGGTAAACGTTCTCCCTTGCCTCATTGCCACGTGGAACTATTGGTGAGTTAATTCCTGACTAATATTAACCCTTATAACCTTACCCTATATATAAATTATTATGCGAGACCTTTGGATATAAATTAGCTTGTTTCAGATTTAATTCAGTTTAAATATGGAGTAAATTTAATTTAGATTGATTTTATTTTGATTCATTATAGCTTAGAATATTTAACTTCCATTGATAGTTTACCACACATGGTATTGGAGGGATGCTACTCAAGTGGATTAACCCTCTCACATCCAGACGCAATTTTTGAGCCTATTAGGGATACTTTAAATCCTTTGTTACCGTCAGGGGTATCTATAAACCTTTAGTTTGTTTACTTCAACCTCTGCAGTTGTCTTTGAGTTAGCTGTGGGCAGAAAACTAATTTTGGAGAGGTAATTATAACAGTGAGAGTAATCTATTTCTTATTGCTAATCTGGCAACCTCTGCGTCCTATGGTCGTGAGAGGATTAAGTCATGGCTGATTGGTAGGACGCAGAGAGTTACTATAAATGGTGTAAAATCGGACTGGGGGTTAGTTAAATGTGGGGTACCCCAAGGGTCGGTTTTGGGGCCCCTTCTGTTCATTATCTACATAAATGATCTTGACTCAGGCATAAAGAGTAGGATCAGTAAATTTGCTGATGATACTAAAATAGGTAGGATAATAGAGTCAGCTAGCGACAGGGAATGTCTTCAAAATTATCTCGATCACTTGCACGAGTGGTCCATAAATTGGCAGATGAGTTTCAATGTAGACAAATGTAAGGTATTAAAGATTGGAAATCGTAATTTAGATGCTAAATACAAACTAGACAATGTAGAATTGGATAATTCAGAGTGTGAGAAGGATCTGGGGGTGCTCGTTAGTAATGATCTGAAACCCAGAACACAGTGTATAAGTGTTAGGAATAGGGCAAATAGAATTCTAGGATTCATATCTAGGAGTGTTAGCAACAGGACTGCTGAAGTTTTCTTAAAACTATACTTAGCTCTAGTAAGACCCCATTTAGACTATGCTGTTCAATTTTGGTGCCCTTATTATAGAATGGATATCGACCCTTTAGAGGCAGTCCGAAGAAGAATGACTAAAAAGATACATAATTGTCGGGAATAGGGTAATGATCCCGACAGGTTTTGGTCCAATAGGACATTTGAATTTGGCGGTATCGTATCGCTTGTACGATTTCGGCTGGTTCTTTGTGTATTGTAGTTTATTCTTAAGTTAGGTTAAATATTAACTGTAATGTATAAATATCTACATCAGCTCTAGATGTATTATGAAACCAAGTTATGGGTTATAATTATTATGAGCCGGCAGCCATATGTAATTTCGCGAAGCGATCGGAGGCCGGCCCTTTAGTCTCTCAATCAACACCGTACAGTCAACATCTCCTCCCCCGGCCCTGACTCAACCCACAGTTCACCATGTGCTACAACTACTAATAATTTATAACAACAGTCCTACATCACCAGTCCTCTAAGCTAAGTTCATTGTATCGATATTGTATTATGTGAACATTCCTACATGTCATGCAATTGAATTAGCCGCGTGTGGGGGACTGGATTACACCTATCAACGACTACGTCGTTGGTAATTATATTATAACTATTTGTTGGGATATTTCATGTACCAGTGATATGTAATTTAACCTCTTTATCTAAATTCCCGATAAATATTGGTCCTTCGTGCCCTAAAGCTTCCATACCGTAGTACCGTTTTGTTTGCTTCCTTGACGCTTGTGGGCTTACAAATGGCTGCCGCCTCGCGCGTTGTTGGCCGACTGCCATTTCCCTAGTTTAGACCCAGCTTCTTCCCCCGTGTTTTTTACCATTTAGGCACCGTCTCTATCTTTTTTGGGACTGGTTTCCATTTTTTTTTGGGCGTGTGATCCTTGGCGTTTTTTTGGTGGGTTAGCTGGGCTGGAGATTGGGGTTGGAGTAATTTCGTCGGGCGCCATTTCGCGCTCATAGGCTAGGCTAGGCAGTCTAGGCCTGCAGGTATCTGTGGTGGCTTTTCATTTCGCTTTGGTGGTGTGCCTGTGGTGTTAGTTGTGTTGTGTCATTGTGGGACTCGTTATTAATTTTGCTAGTGGGGAGGGTTCTCATGTGACCTTTTATCTTTAAATTTCATAATAGCCTAGGCCTAGTTGCTTAAAGTGGCGGTCATGAGTGTCGGTCTTTGTTAATTCCTAAGCGATTGACAGTTAATAGTCAGACCTCATGATTGTAGCTTAACCAACTAGGCTTACCTATAAAGGGCTTACAATAATTAGTGCTTCACCTTACCCTTTCTCTTAATGGATTTAGTATTTAATTCTTTTGTCTAGTTGGATCATTTCCTTTCGATAGTTTATATTAAGGGGGATGTAAGTATTATGTAATTCTTTTTGAGTAAATTTCTTGAAGTAATGGGGGTTTGCCGCTGTTGATTCCTAAGCGATTAACGGTTTGTAGTCTGACCTCATTGTAGTTTAAGTTGCTTAAAATTAAACCTTAACGATGACAGATTTGAAGAAACTTAAGATTCTTAAGGGAGGGATGAAGGGAAGTTTAAATAGAGGTTTAAGAGATCTTGATGAATTTTTAATAAGTGCCACGGCTGATCAGATAAAAGGTAAAATTGCTACTGTTACTAAATCGCTAGCTGCTTATGATAGTTATTCTCAGCAGGTATATGGTTTATTGACAGTTACTGACGATGTGGAAGAAGAAATGTCGGCAGATTTTGAGTACTTTGAGGACGTTAATACAGCCTTAGCCAGACTATCTTCCACCCAAGAATCAACCTCTGTTAAGGATACCGGTACACCAAAGGCGACTGGTTTTAACCTGCCGAAGCTTACTTTGCCTACCTTTTCCGGGGATTCGGCTACCTGGACTGGATTTTGGGATATTTTTGAGTGTTCCATCCATCATCATAAAACACTCACATCCATCCGAAGGTTCACATATCTCCGTGGTCAATTGAAAGGGGAGGCATTGAAGTTAGTCGATGGGTACAAGCTAGAAGCTAACAGCTACGAGTCTGCAGTGGAGTTGCTGAAGAGAACTTACGGGAGAGTGGAAGTCATCAAGACTGCTTTAATTACCAAATTCTTCACACTAGATCCTCCATCCTATGATGTGGCGGACCTAAAGGAGTACTATGCCTCCTTTGAGAACCTCCTCCGATCTATGGAGACAATGGCCGTCACCAAGGAGGAGATATTTAGTGTGAATATCTTGAATAAGATACCCTCTCTCTTAAGGGAAATCTTAAGACGACAACTAAGCGACTCTCCACTAAACTTGGAAGCGTTGGTGCAGGTGTACCAGACTGAAGTCTTCAATATGGAGAGTACTGGACACTACCGACAAGTGGAGATGTCGCCATCTACTGCAGCTTTCCCGGTACAGACTTCTCCTAAACAGAAAAGGCCAATATCATTAGGTTGTAAGTTGTGCAGTGTCCACGGTCATCTGTGGTATCAGTGTCCTAAGTATCCTAAGGCTACACAGAAGATTAGCAAGGCTAAATCGCTTAAGTTATGTACCAGCTCTCTGGCAAGAGACCACTTCAACAGTACCTGCACCAATTCCTACATCAAACCTTGTAAGTATTGCAAGGGGAAACATTGGTTTTCCCTTTGCACCCAGTCTGATCGGCACGACGGCAAAGAAAAGGGGAGAACCCCCAAAGAGTCACATGAGAAAAGTAAGAGCGAGGGTGATAAAGTATCTACCATGTCCATTGCTTCTCGAGAATGTCAATTGCTTCCTACTATGATGCTGCCAGTAGTGGGGAGTAATAATAATACTATAATGACGCGCACCTTACTTGACCAGTGCTCACAGAGGTCATTCGTTCTGCGGTCATCATTACCCCAGCTCAAGTGTACCAGCAAGGGTCAAGAGAATTTGCGTCTCCATGGTTTCACTGGTGAAATAGATTCCAGTGACTATGATATTGTGGAGATTTCATATGTTTATAGAAAAAAGGTATGTCCCATCAAGGCTGTTGTGGTCGACACACTACCCAGTTTCTATATAGCATCAGAGATTCAACCACATTTGAAATATCTCAGAAGCAAGGGGTATAAACTGGCTGATGATCAACTCTCTGCTAACAATGGTATTATGCTACTGGTCGGAGCTGATTATTACTACGACCTGGTTCACCCTGGATATCGGCGGGTAGATAAGCTTATAATGCTCCCCACGATCCAAGGGTATGCCATTTCTGGATCCTATGCCACTTCCTCTAAAGACACACAGGTGGAGGTGGTTACGGTCCTCAAGGTAGCAGTAAGCCCCATAGATAAATATATTAGGCCAAATGTGCCTGATAATACATGTACTGATATAGATAAGCTATGGGACTTGGACAATATTGGAATTGACCCACATGAACTTGATCGTGAGTCCAAGCTAGCGTTAAGCTCGTATGAAGAGACTGTAACGTATGACTCTGGCAGAGGTCAGTATGTGGTAAGGCTCCCTTGGAATGATAACAAGAGTAAATTACCTACTAATTTCCATCTAGCACTTGGTAGGTTGCGTGGGCTTCAGAAGCAGTTTGTCAAGGATCCAAGTTATTGCGAGACTTATGCGGCAGTTTTGGCCGAGCAGGTACAAAGTGGATTTGTGGAGAGAGTAGATCTCAGTGAGTATGGGGATGACATCCATTACCTTGCTCACCATGGGATTAAAAAGGACAGTTCCACCACTCCTGTTCGTATTGTGTATGACTGCTCTGCTAAATCCAGTGATCGCTCCTATAGCCTGAATGATTGTCTGTACACGGGTCCGTCCCTGGTCTCTGATCTAGCGCAAATTATGTTGCGCTTCAGATGTCATAAGTTTGCATGGGTCGCCAATATTGAGAAGGCCTTCCTGATGCTTCAACTCCATCGTGAAGACAGGGACTCGACAAGATTTATGGCCACGGGACCCAATGGATCTAGATTCAGAGTATCTGGTCTACAGGTTCAGAGTCGTCTTATTCGGGGCGACCTGTTCCCAGTTCCTTCTCAACGCTACTATCTTGCGTCATCTTGAGGAGGCTGGACTAGATCCTGACTTCAAGAATGAGATCAAGCAGGAGATCTATGTGGACAATCTTCAAGGCACCGGAGACAATGAAGATTTATTGCTCAAGAGATGCTGGGAGATCCGTGATATATTTGCCAAGGCTCATTTATACTTAAAAGAATGGGCCACTAATAGTGATCTTTTGAAAGGTCAATTTGCTTCTGACGGTGTAGCTACTGAGAATAGTGAGGTGAAGTTTTTAGGCCACAAATGGGACACTACCACAGATTGTATATCCTTCTGTCACACCCCATGCGGCAGTGAGTTTATGACCAAGCGAAACTGCTTAAGCTTGTCAGCGAGGTTGTTTGATCCCTAGGTTTTTTGCTGCCTGTAACAATCCGTGCTCGTATGTTTTTACAGCAACTGTGGCGGTTTAAACTAGATTGGGACACGCCCCTCCCGATTGAGTTGCAGGATACTTGGCGGTTGATTCGGTCGGACCTTTCCGCATGTTGCGAGGTCCAACTTCCTCGTCAGGTTATTGGTGGTCACCAGGTGGATCTACATGCCTTTTCTGATGCTAGTAATAGTGCGTACGGTACTGCCATATACATATGTAATGGTAGTGAAGCGACGCTGGCTATAGCGAAGGCCAAAGTAGCCCCTATAAAGAAGATTACAGTTCCTAAATTAGAACTTACTGCATTGCTTCTGTCTGCTCGTCTAATAAAGTTTACACTGGATGCTTATACAGACATACTACAGATTAATAACGTCTATGTCTGGAGCGACAGTCAAATAGCGCTTTCATGGGTACACAGCCAGAAAGTGTTACCTGTTTATGTTTCTAATCGCACTGATGAGATTCATAACTTAGTTCCTACAGCTACATTTCGCTATGTGAGCACCAGGGATAACCCCAGTGACATAATTTCCCGGGGGATCTCAGCACAGCAGTTTATGTCTTCCTCTATTTGGTGGCATGGACCTCCATGGCTTACATCTCCAACTGAATGGCCTCAGGATTTCAGGGATTACATATCTGATCCTTCAAGTCGGCCCCAAGATGATGTGTTAAGTAGTTCGAATGTGAGTACTACACATCAGGATAACAAGTTGGTAGAGTGGGAACGTTACGGCAGCTATGATCAAGTAATACAGGTATTTACATGGATATACCGTTTCATTAACAACATGAGAAGTCGGGCTCACGGGTCTTTCCTTAGTGAAGATTCGAAGCATATCAGACTCCATGAATTAAGATCAGCAGAAGCAAAACTAATATGTTTAGTACAAAAGGAATCTTATCCTACTGAACATCAAATCCTGAGCAAGGAGTCAAAGGCCAAACCCTCTAACTTAATGAGGCAGCTAGGATTATATATGGAAGGAGGCATAATTAAGTGTAGAGGCAGGATACAAAAGGCGGACATTATTGATTCTGCGAAATATCCTGTCCTCCTTAGCTCCTCTCATTTGATTACCAAACTGTTGATTCGCCAATGCCATCGGACCTGCCTACATTTTGGCGTAAATTATGTTCTGGCGTATATGCGACAACGTTGGTGGATCCCTAAGATGCGACAAGCAATTAAAGGGATCCACAATAGCTGTATGATCTGTAAAAGATTACAGGGTAAGCCTTACTCCCCAGTTGATCTACCTCCCTTACCTGAGTTCAGGGTACAAAGGACTGAACCATTTCAGGTAACCGGGGTGGACTACACCGGAGCGATTCATGTTAGGGAATCGCCCGGTACTATCATAAAGGTATATGCCGTCCTATTCACATGTGCGGTAACCAGAGCGATTCATATTGAATTGATTGACGACCTATCCAGTGAGGGGTTTTTGCATACTCTAAGACGCTTTGCAGGCCGCAATGGTTTCCCTCAAATTATTATGAGCGATAATGCGACTTGTTTTGTCGGGGCCTCTAAATATCTCCAGAGTTTAATGGATGACCCGCAGGTTGTGGCTACCCTCACTGGAAAGGGTTGTCAATGGAGATTTATACCAGCACGTGCACCATGGTTCGGGGCGATTTGGGAGAGAACAATCGGTATCGTCAAATCTGCCTTGAAGAAGGTATTAGGAAGGGCACTGGTGACCAGACGGGAGTTGCAAACCATCTTAATAGAGATTGAGATGTTAGTCAACGACAGGCCCTTGAGCTATACCTCGGCAGATGTTGATGACCTCTTACCCATTTCGCCTTCCATGATGACACGTGGACGAACCCTTAATACCTTTCCTAGATCGTCCGTAAATGACGAAGATCTGCATGACCCTACGTTCGGCAATGCTGACGCCACACGTCGTCGCTTCCAGTATGTAAACAAGGTGTCCGACGATCTATGGAAACGGTGGACCCAAGAATATTTGCTGTCTCTTCGCGAGCGTCACTCTCATAAGATCAAAGGGACGAATCAACGATGGCCTCGTATCGGGGATATCGTCCTGATTCATGATGAGCGTCCTAGGTTATTAGGAAGCTTGGGAGGATTATCGATTTGTTCCAGGGCATTGATGGTCTTATAAGGGTTGCTAAAATACGAACTTCGACTGGGGTTACTACTCGCCCAGTCGTGAGGTTATATCCCTTGGAGCAGGATGTAGAACTGCCGGATTATCCTGGCGTCTCTACTGATACCCCTCCGCGGGAGAGTGCTGGTGACAGTGCTCCTCAAGGTGGGGCAGCAGATGATGAGAAGGATGATCCTCCTCAGGCTTCAGGTGGCGCTCGTCCCAAAAGGAGGACGGCTTATGAGTTCCGTGGATCTTTGGAGATCAAAGATCCAACAAGGTGATCTTTGACTTCGATGTCCTTTTTTTGTTCCTGTATATCATTTTTGGTGGCGGGCAATATGTCGGGAATAGGGTAATTAATGATCCCGACAGGTTTTGGTCCAATAGGACATTTGAATTTGGCGGTATCGTATCGCTTGTACGATTTCGGCTGGTTCTTTGTGTATTGTAGTTTATTCTTAAGTTAGGTTAAATATTAACTGTAATGTATAAATATCTACATCAGCTCTAGATGTATTATGAAACCAAGTTATGGGTTATAATTATTATGAGCCGGCAAGCCATATGTAATTTCGCGAAGCGATCGGAGGCCGGCCCTTTAGTCTCTCAATCAACACCGTACAGTCCAACATCTCCTCACCCGGCCCTGACTCAACCCACAGTTCACCATGTGCTACAACTACTAATAATTTATAACAACAGTCCTACATCACCAGTCCTCTAAGCTAAGTTCATTGTATCAATATTGTATTATGTGAACATTCCTACATGTCATGCAATTGAATTAGCCGCGTGTGGGGGACTGGATTACACCTATCAACGACTACGTCGTTGGTAATTATATTATAACTATTTGTTGGGATATTTCATGTACCAGTGATATGTAATTTAACCTCTTTATCTAAATTCCCGATAATAATATTAGAAATGTATCGTATGAGGAGAGGTTGAAAGTCTTAGGCCTGCACTCACTAGAGACGCGAAGATGAAGGGGAGACATGATAGAGGTATTTAAATGGATAAAAGGTTTAAATAAGGGCGATATAGATGAGGTATTAAAGCTAAAGAACGGCGACATAACCTGCTCAAATGGTTTCAAGTTAGATAAGTTTAGATTTAAGAAAGATATAGGAAAGCACTGGTTTGGTAATAGAGTTGTTAACATGTGGAATGCACTGCCCAGAACAGTAATTAGCTCAGAAACAGTAGACAACTTTAAACATAAGTTGGATTCCCATATGGGTGATATGGGCTGGATGTGAATGGGAGCTGCTTCATGTGGGCCGCATGGCCATATGCAGTTTCCCGCGATCTTATGACCTTATGTTGCTATGTAATTGGGGTTGGGTGTGACAGGGATCTGCCTTGTGTGGGCCGATCGGCTTTTTGCAGGCTCCCATTTTCTTATGTTCTTATGTTCTGGACAGGACAAAATTATGCCAACTAAGAATTAACGTACAGATTATAACGCAACGTAGAATGAAAAAATTATCCATATTATTAGAAATCTTCCATATAAGAACATAAGAACATAAGAAAATGGGAGTCTGCAGAAAGCCGGTTGGCCTAAGCAAGGCAGATCCCTGTCCCACACAACCCCAATTACAAAGCCCAATTATAGGCTCAACACTCTAATACCCTGAAGATCATCTTACCAAAACGGTTAGAGATTAACGCAGGATTACGGGGGTCTGCAGAGTGCTGATTGGCCCAACCCGGCTGATCCCCCTTCACACCCAACCCTTCTCATCCATATGCTTATCCAATTTTATCTTAAAGCTCCCTACCGTTTTTGATCCCACTATAGCACTTGGTAGTCCATTCCACCCATCTACAACTCTGTTACCAAACAATATTTACCTCTATCTTTTCTGAAACTAAATTTATCTAATTTGAAACCATTGGTACGAGTTCTTTCGCTATCACTGAGCTTTAGTACATTTGTCATGTCCCCTTTGTTAATCCCACTAACCCACTTGAACACCTCTATCATATCCCCTCTAACTCTGCGTCTCTCTAACAAATGTAAAGCTAATTTCTACAACCTTTCTTCATACGTAAGATTTCTAATATTATGGATCATTTTGTCATTCTACGCTGTACTCTCTCCAATGAATCTATGACCATTCTGTAATAAGGACACCAAAATTGGACAGCATAATCCATATGGGGCCTCACTAATGATAAGTAAAGTTTTAAGATAACATCAGCAGTTCTGTTACTCACACTCCTAGAGATGAACCCGAGAATCATGTTTGCCTTATTACGAACGCTTATACACTGTTTTCTAGGCTTCAAATCATTGCTAACAATCACACCTAGATCTTCCTCGCAGTCTGAATTTTCTAATTCTAAATTAGCTAGTTTATATTTAACATTTGTTTGTATCTCCCTTATCTTTAATACCTTGCATTTGTCAATGTTAAACTTCATCTGCCAATTTACTGACCATTCATGTAAGGTATCTAGATCCCTTTGGAGGCACTCTATATCGCTATCTGAATCAATTTATCTCCCCATTTTAGTATCGTCTGCGAATTTACTTATCCTACTATTTATACCTAAATCTAGGTCATTTATGTATATTAGAAACAACAGGGGACCTAATACCGATCCCTGGGGGACACCACTTTTGACTGGTGCCCACTCTGACTTGGTACCATTTATGCTGACTCTCTGTTTCCTACCATGACCTAATCCATCCCAACCACGACCCTCCTATTCCATGTGCCTCAACCTTTCTCATCAATCTCTCATGAGGGACTCTGTCGAAAGCTTTACTGAAATCTAAATATATAATATCATATGACTTGTCACTATCTACTGCTTCATATACCTCTGAGAAAAAGCTAAGCAAATTAGTAAGGCAAGAACGTCCCTGAGTGAATCCATGCTGAGAAGAATTTATTAGTTAAATTTGTCTAAGTGGCTTCTAATTTTCCTAGCAATAATAGACTCCAGCAACTTTCCTATGATTGATGTGAGACTACTGGGACGGTAATTGGATGCTATCGATTTATCACCTTTTTTGAAGATCGGAACTACATTTGCAAGCTTCCAGCTCTGGAACTAAACCTGTTTTCTAATGACTTGTTAAATAAAAATGCTAATAGCCTACTTAACTCATCTGATCTGCACGGCAATGGCGGGAGGGATGAAGGGTGCGGGCGTAGCCCTCTCTCTATGTATCATCCTTCTCAACATCCAGAGGGGCTGTGCTGATATACAGGTGCAGAGGGGACCGGTAGTGTACCAGGTCAACACTAAACAAGTATTGAGGGACCTCGTCACACAGAAAACACACACGAGTGAAATTTCTGTCACCATTCCTGCCTGGTCTATTTCATATATCGGGAAGACGCCGCGACCTGGGCAAATACTCTGGCACAACCTCGCTACAACACCTATTGTGCTACACTCTAATTAGCTGCGGAGATGTAGAGACCAACCCCGGCCCTAGTTCAACGTTGAAGAAACCTCACCACCAAAAAAGTAAGGCAGACACCGGACATTTCAACAGTCCCTAGCAGTAAAATTCGTTATAACAAACTGGGCCAGCAGGCACCCAAGTCTCCCGTTCACGCTCCAAATCACAACCAAGACCGCAGGGCAACCGCCAGCACAGTGCCAACATTGTACCTACTCAACATTACCCTCAACTGTATCATCACTACCACAGATATCGGTGACCCAAGTAACACAACATGCAACCAGAACACCCAAACAAACAGGAAGCTCTAGCAAACACATCGACAATGAAGTAACAGCAACAACGGCCAAGAACAAGGACATAAAACATCAATACCAGGTAGGGGTGGGAGGGGGGCAAGGGGGAGCCACAACCTGTCCTCATCTCACGCGCTCACACACCATCAGCCGCTCACGGCGCACAGCTGATCACCACACCGCCAGACGTACGATGAACAGTAACAGGAAAATATGTATAGTGTGCGATATTGGATTCAACAAAAGGAGTACGTCACAATGTAGTAGTTGTAATGAAACAGTACACGATCGATGTACTTACATTACTAGCAGAAAAGAAGTGGAATGCGATAAATGTAGGGAAATAGCTATTAAGGGTCCTAAAATCATTTGTGAAATATGTGAATCACTCATAACAAGAAAACAAAGGATCCTAAACTGTGTTAAGTGTAAAACTGTAGGCTAGCTCACATGAAGTGCATCTCTAAGAAGACCTACAGTGAAGAACGGGAATTCCTATGCAACATATGTGCCTTGCATTCATTACCGAATATTAATGTAAATGAACCAATTAGTATTAACAACTCAGAATCCAGCCAGGACACATTCAAAATCAAAGATGAATACAGATGGTTCACAAACAAAGGGCTCCCATCTTATCCACATTAACGCCAGATCAATGTACCATAAATTGTCAGAATTAAACTTGTTAGCTAATAAGGCCAAAGCTTCAATAATTGCAATCACAGAAACCTGGCTGGATTCAAGTATAAACGATGGTGAAATAAACATTCAAGGTTTCAATATGGTTAGGAATGATCGCAATAGGCATGGGGGAGGAGTATGTCTGTATGTAAAAAACAACCTCACACACACACAAGGACCGACCTCCATGTAGAAAATCACGAAGCTCTGTGGATCGATCTACACCTGCCGAGGACAAGACCCATCACAATTGGGGTAGGCTATAGGCCACCAAAGGACTCACAATTCTTGACCAAATTTGTACGAACGTTGTCATCGCTAGACCCTCGGACTGAATCCATCATACTAGGGGATTTTAACCTTTGTTACAAACAACGAAATGGATGGCTTGTACGAGAATATAGGCATATACTGACAATGCCCAATCACAAACAACTCATCACAACCCCCACACGTATCTCTGAGAACACTGCCACAATAATAGACCACATAAACTGTAACAGAGAGGACAAAATATCCCAATCAGGGGTTATACAGACTGGGATAAGTGATCACTTCGTCACATATTGCACACGAAAAACCAACAAAAATTACCCTAGAGAATCACAAGATTATCAAAACAAGGTCACTCAGAAACTACAATAAAGAAACATTTCTGGACATTTTATGGAATACAGACTGGTCTCCAGTGTTTGGAAGTACAAACGTTAATGACGCAGGGGTTGGCTTCAGAACCATCATCACAAACATTCTAGACGAAATAGCTCCTCTGAAAGACATACGAATTAAAGCAAGGTCAGACCCATGGATCAACAATGACATACTACACCATCTGGAACACAGAGACAATCTGTTAAAAAGGCTAGCGAAACATAGACAGGATCAAGGTCTGAAACATGAGTTAAACATGGCCAGGAATCAACTAAGTAGGAAAATAAAATCAGGCGGAAAACTAATTATTTTCACAATAAGGCAGAGGAATATCAGAATAACCCAAAGAAACTATGGAGGCACCTAAAAACAACAGGCTACAGCAACAAGACAAGGGATTCGTCTAACACTAATATTGCTCTCACCATTAATGATCAGATTTGCCACGATAACGACAAATTTCACCCTACTTCAACTCCTTCTTCAACCTCCATAGGCAACACACTTGCACAGAACCTACCTCAACCTCTCAATAAATGACACGACAAAAAAACAACGGCCCACCTGTCGAAATTTCTACAGAGATAAAGACATACACCCAAAACACATTTGGAGTGGCAAAATGTTACACCCAAATACACTTTTGACGAGCTGTCTAACCCTAAATGTACATCAAAGCACAGGGGACCAGACAAAATTCATGCCAAAATTTCTACGAGATGGAGCCATTGGTCTCGCGGCCCCCTAACTAACATCATCAACTTGTTCAATTAACACCAACATGTACCTGCTGAACTGAAGGAAGCTATTGTAACCCCTTTCTATTCAAGAAAGGAAATATAACTAGAAGTGCCGTAAACTACAGATCCAGTTAGCATATTATGTATTGTATCCTAAAATCCCTCTGACCCAACGAGCGGTTGGTCCATACACCCAAATGGACACTTTAATACTCAACACAAAATGATCTATTCTCTCCCCCCAGTCCTCAAATCTCAGGTTTCAGAGCATGTACTCGACAGATTCTCCTGTCCCATCCAACGCTTCAACGGATCACATTCGTAAAGCATCAATTTGCTCTACAAGTTACCGTAAACTACACCGGTATGGCTTCTTCTTGATCTCACAAAAAGCAGTCTTTTGATACCACAGTCGACCATGATATCTATATGATAATAAACTACAAGCCACAATGGCGCATAGGATGGTGTGGAACCTGGTTTAAATCTTATCTTAGTGGTAGATACCCACAAAGCATGTCAAACATTGATGATAATATATCTGATATATGCACCAACCGTCAACTGTGGGGTCCCGCCAGGGAAGCATCCTTGAGTCACCTTACTTCTTTCTCTGTTACTGTGACACTGACATGGAACCTTCTGAGCGTCTCATTGTTAAATGTAGTACTGTATGCATTCCGAGGGCACAGCGGTGCCTCCTGAGTCTTCAGGGAAAAGCACCCAATATAGTATTCGCCGCCTTCAACTTTCCAAAGAACCTAGAATCACTGTATTCTTGTGATTATGGCTACCGTGGCACCAATAGAATATCTCCTTACCGTGGGCGCAAGAGTCGGAAAGCCATCTTATTGTCGTGGAACAATTAACGCCACACTGAAACGACTATTGCCCTGGGCTTCTTCGGTGCAAACTGTAATGATATTCCCTTTCATATAACAACTAAGTCGTCACATGTTATATATACTTCTTGCGGATCCCTAAAAACTGGTACGCAGAGTTTGTCAGGTGAAACAATTTAGGAAGTCTATCCTCGAGTAAGTGTAGAGCACGTACCAAAAATACCTGCTTATAGACTATTGGTGTGGTTTATGCTTTGCCCGCTTTGGCGACCAAAAAAAAAAACACCTCTCTGTTTCGCCCAATGCGCTTGCTTTCAATGTCATTTTGACGTTATTCTGTGCTCATCCTTGGTTACTATGCCTCATCTATACTCAGCACAGCAAACAAACTTCAGGTCCACGCAAAATTAAACGTGTTTTTACGGTTTCACTGCTGAACCTAGGACCCAGAATACCACATGTTGGCCTAGGACACAACTTTCAGTCACTAGGTATGCTCACAAGTGTCGTTTTTGGTCCAGGGCCATTACCACTCCAAATCAGGCCTGCACTCATGCCTTCAAACTAATTTTACTATTGACATTTTTGCAGCTCAAGTATTTTGCTACCCTAATTTAATGACCATGCATTTTGTTAATTGTCATAAACCCTGAGAGGACCTTTTTTCCCCTGTGGGACATTTCATACAAACGCAACAGGAAACTTTCTTAATTCCTTATCCTCCTTTTCCCGTCCGCCGAGAAGCCCCCCAAGGACATTGGGTACAGCACAACCCTTATTCTACTTCACCACCAATCTAAATTTGATTTTCGGCGACCCTACACCGCACCCCTATCCCTTCATGGAAGTCCGTTGCATCAAGAGCAATTACTGTATTCTCTCAGACCGTAGCCTGCATAGGAACACTCCCTCCGTTATCCCTCGGCACCGCTGCACGCAGAAGGCGTTTAGCACTCAAGTTTTGGTGATTACCTACTTTTGTAAATGATGACATAAGAGATAGGAACCAAACTGAAATTATTACTGATTAAGGATTACTGATCGTTACTTTAGGATGTAAGGTATCTTAAAAATAACACCCTAGCAATACTTTTTCTAAAGTATACCTATTCTTCTTATCCTCCCCATTTTCCACAGCTAAGCCTAATCCCACAGTGACCCCCAATGGAAATAC